>KN886625.1:10697-27664 GCA_000934455.1 Apostichopus parvimensis
CCCGACAATGATCCAAACATAACACGCCCACTTGTAGAACTCGGTGTAATCTTTGTCCGAGCGTTGCCCTGTAGGGAGCAAGTACGAAAGGATATTATTCAAGAATCAGTCCAAAGGTCAGTGTAGCTAACATTGCACTGTAAAGCCCAAGAGTATTGCATATATTGGAGACCATTCTTCCTTTTAAAAGAAGAAAGAAGGAAAAAAAAACATGAAAGTGTGTGTATACAGAGTAATATAATTTAGGTTTCTAACAAGTCACTGCTATTCATAGTTGAGTCCAGCCTAACTTCATCTAGATTGATCAAGTATAAAACCTGCATTATTCCCAAGGAGGAGGGAGTGACCACAGAAGAAGATAACTTATTTTGATCCTTCTCGTTTGGAAAAGATGTCTGGAATTGTGCCTCATCCTGCAAAACTGTTATGCAAATGATTAGGAGTAGGGGGTAACTTGATGCCTTTGTATTGACAGGCCTTCAGCGAATGAATGGATGGTTATTGAATAAACTTTTCAAGTAATCAGACACCAATAGCTTCCTCTGCTATTGAAGTTAGAAGTCTGGACTTTTCACATACCTATCACCACCACCACAACCCCCCCCCCCACCCCTACCAAACTCTCCCACTTCCTTTCTAATACTGTACTATTCTCCTAAAATTATTAATAACATATACAAGTCGTAAACTTTTGATGCCTCACTTGAAGTAGTTCAGACCAGAGTACAAAAGTCAGTGAAAATAAAAAATAAAAAACCCACCAAAACAAAGAGAAGTGCAAACACGCGGAGATTTTAAAATAAAAAGTGATATGCTACAGTATCTACATTTACAGGTAAAATTATGAAATAGAGGGGTGGGGGAAAAGTATCAATAAAAAATATTTCAAAGGTTACAACAGGTGAAAGCCAACTAACATTTGAGTTACGTTAAATATTGTTAAGTTAAAAATTGCCAAAAAACATTTTCGTTTTCCAAATTTTCGATGATGATTTCAAGACAGGCAGGCAATTTGAGTTTGAAGAAGACGAGAGGAAAGAAAAGAAAAAAGAAAACCTTCTTTCACATTTGATCCACATGCCTTTGAAAATAGGAAAAGCCTGCAAACATCATGGTCATACTAAACCTACTTACTATACAGCTATCAACATTCTCAAAATACTAAAATGTCTTTGTGACTCCAGGGGCCTTTATGGCATACATTAGCATTGCCACTTGCATACACAACACTATCTGCATAATTAAATGCAATTTAAGTTAAGTCCATATAACATCACTGGCTACATTTTATTAAATATGATTGTTTCCCCCCAAGCGTTCATACTCACACACTCTTTGCTAATACCCTTTGCCCACCTTTATTAAAGTCCCGCACCACTCTCCTGTCAGACTTCAGCGGGTGCAATACCGTTCCCGTCTTTACCTAGACTATCTGGCATTTTCACGTGATCTTTCCCGTTTAACTCTATCTCGTCGCCAGTTACCTTTTCTCCGGCATCCAACGGCATCTCCTCCACGTTACCGTCCCGGTCCTCCTCTTCCACCCGGTCTTCATCGCCGTAGTAACCCGCTTCCACGCCCTTGATCCCCTTTTTGTCCGATGAACCTAGCCGGGTGAGTTGTTTCCCCGTGAGGTTCTTCAGCTGCTTCAGCCGCTGTTTCTGTTCCTCGCGTAGTTTGCCGGCATAGTCCGTCATGAGATCTGAGAGCAGACTGATTATCAGAGCTAAGAAACTCATCCCGACAATGATCCAAACATAACACGCCCACTTGTAGAACTCGGTGTAATCTTTGTCCGAGCGTTGCCCTGTAGGGAGCAAGTACGAAAGGATATGAGCTACAAGTTGCTTAGAGTTAGTATTGTACCTTGGCAAATATACATTCACACCCTCCTCCCTCCCCACCCCTCCCCTCACCCCCTTCTCTTTGAATTCATTCTTCCTACCCCTTCCCCACAGGAACAACAGACCAGCAAGCCAAACAGCGTAGTTATTCCTTTGCCACATTTCATACAAGTTCCGTGTTTACAAGGTTTTCAGACTCAAATGAGCTTTGACTTCTACAATTTAACCAGAATGCCAGTTGGCTTAGTGAATCCTTGCCATATATGTATTTTGCATAAGAACATTAGACATTGAAACAGAAACCAAGGTTTACAGGCATTGACCATTACTGACTTCAAGTAATCAGCAATGTTCTTACACATGGACAATATGAAAAGAACAACAAAAGTGAAAGGAAAGGATTTCAAATCCCAGTGGCACTCTGATATCAAAGATTTACGAAAATGAAAGCCCCCCCCCAAAAAACGACTTTTTCAACTAGGATAGGGTATCTCCCAAAAAGGGTTTGTTTGGAGGAGTGGTTCTTCACCTCTTCTGTCATATATAAATTGTACCAATGACGGTTGGAATTGTGTCTCCTTTAAGATGCAAGTACCTCTGTTCATGCCTCATCCTTGCCTGGATCACATTACAATTTTAATGGTTTCCCTTGTCATTCCCTCAAATCTCATTATTCCCCTCTAAAACTAAGAGTAGAAAAAATGTCTCTCTGAGACAAACAATTTCTATATTCATTTTTGGTTTTTGCCTTAGGATACATTACATTATACTCTGAATTTTATCCAATGAAGTCAAGTACTAACGATCTTACCAAGTAGAAAAGATGGTTGCAATAAACAGAAAGAAAACAAAAATTATCGTGAAGAAATGGGCGATTTTCAATGATGAGTCCATAACTACACAGACAGTAAAGTCAATACCTAAATGAAATTTGCATATCTTAGACTCGCACACAGCTGTTTCGAATAAAGACCCAACGTAGAACCAACATGAGATTCACCCCGGCATACATTTCCTAATATTTAAGCTAGCCTGGGCATTATATCTTACAGACAATTTAAAGATAATTTACTCTGCTTGTTCAAATATTACTGCCTTGGAATTAATAAATGAAATATATCACACCAAAATATGAGTTGTTTTTAATTCGAGGAACACTCAGACACCTGCAAACTGTCTTAAACTTGATACTATTGCTGGTATTCCTATATTTGTTTAACTGTAAATAAACTAAATTGACTATGATGAAGTGAACTGTAATGAAGAAATATCTTTGTTTAATTTGCAAATATGGTTATAACATCCAACCAGAAGACTTAAAGGAATGTCGAAGGACGAGATGTAGAAATACATAGCTGGCGAAACGAACAGCACACAGCTCCATAGATATATATATATTACAGTTTGTTTAAATTCACTTTATTTGGATGAGTGTATTGTGTACAATGTCCTATTTGCATCGGTGCAACATAATGACAAACAAAGTTGTCCATGTATAGTGTGATTATCTTAGCTGCTGTTTGATATATATATATGTTGTTTAGATTTGGATCTCCTTTGATGTCTCATGGAGTGTTGTACAAGTGCTTACAAAAAATCTACCGTCTAAAATGGAATACTTATTGCATTTTCCTGAATAACAACACACATCAGTTTTTTACTGTACAGGCTTGTTGAAAGCAGCTCGAACCTATTTGCTAATTTACAAGCAGTAGTACAGAGCTTAACAGCTTTACGCTACGAACAGTCAATCTTGCCATTTCTTTGACTGTTAACAGACTTATCTTGTGTTTTCTTGCAGAAAATTGCCTGTGCCTTCTTTTCTTTTGCCTTCTGGCAAATAGCAAAGTCAGGGAATGGTTTTATATCCAGTATCTCATTGCAAACTGCTATGCAATATGGGCAATTTGCTATGCAAGTACAAGGATGTATAGCAAGTTTTTTTTTAAAACAGAAAACAAAGTATATTATAAGAGACAAAATCCAGAGCGATTAAAAAACTGCTACAAAAATAATTTGAACACTAAATTATTACCTGAAAATCCAGTGGCATTTTTAACCGGGTAATAGCACAATATTATGAGGCCTGCTCATTTGCAAATAGGTCATTTGCGAATACAAAGAAGCATCTCCTACCAGTCCTCTCGCATACTTTTACACATGCTTGACTATGGATTCAATTATTATCGTTGATAGACCCTATTCTTTAGAAAGAAAGTTAAGCGCAATTTGTACGTAGTCTAAAACGTCTACCGCTTGCGTATCATTTCCGAAACGATCGACATCTTCCCATCAACCTATAAAATCCTTGTGTGTCGATGGTCTGCAAAATTCTTGTCATAAAAATTGGTCAAACATCACTTATAATACTGGCATTTTAGACCACAGGACGATCACTAGACTGAAGGTTGCTCTTACCGATCACGTAATCTCCGAAGCCGATCGTAGTTAACGTTATAAAGCAAAAGTACCACGATTCACTGATCTTCCATCCTTCCACATGCATGAATATAATGGAGGGAATTGTGATGAAGAAGATGGCTCCGATTACCAAGAGAATCGATATGTAGGTCAGACGGAGGAGGGTAGGGTAGCCGCACGTCACCCTGTCGTAGAACATGCCCTCTAGTTTCTTGGCTAAAATCCCTAGCTTTTCACCGATTCCCGTCAGGAGGAAACCGCACAGCGGAATGCCGATGAGAGCGTAGATGATGCAGAAATTGCGACCCGTCTGCGTCGATGGAGCATTGTTTCCAAAACCTGTAAAGAGAAACGAAACAGAAATGGATCGATGACTACGGAGAATGTTCAGCTTTATCTTAGGGTTTCTGATAGAAAGTATGAGTTAATTGATGAAAAAGAAATAATATGCATCTCAAGTTTAGCTTAAAAGTGAAGAAGTTAACTTACAGTTTACCAGCCATGGCAGTGAAAGGGCTCAAACTAGGGATGGATAGGGAGGGGAAGGGGAGGGGGACAGGTATTAGTTTAGGGGCAATTAAGTTAGAAATTGCCTTGGACTATCAATTTGTCAGCCTTCAAAAGGGCATCAAGGTTTTCTTATAAATAAAGTGAGAGGAAACATTCTGAAAACAAAAACTATCACTTTTTGCTTCCACGTTTTCGATCCGGTATATATATATATTGACGGATGTCTGGTCAATAATTTCCATCATCGGTAACTTGTGTGACTTTCAAACTGTGCAGTACGACAAGTGACCCTCAGCAATTTGCCAGGCTGCCATCAGTCAATTTGAGCCCTGGTTTGGTGAAGGATGCGGCTAGGTGTGCATGTACTGTACAGTAGTCTAGCTGTAAAATAGACCACTTTCAAGACTTATTCTCTAAAGACATTTTGGAGTATGTCCTTAACCATCCAAAGAGACCTGATCTAGGAAGCGGTACATATGCAGTGCAATTTACAGTACTTTGGTATTCTTTCAGATTGGAAGGGGGGGGGGGTTACTTGGGGTGGGATGAGGGGATGGTGTTTGTAACAACATAAATAATCCGTAAGGGTAGTACTTAATATGCCTCTATGATGAATCTATAGAAAGTACCACTATAATTTCCCTATATGCAAAAAAAAACAAAAACAAAAAAACAAACAGTTGATGTTGGTGATGAAGTTGATATTAACTATGACTTCAAGAATTCAAATTGAATTCACCACTACTTTTTTGTCTGAGAGGCATTGCCATCATTGCCCTTTGGACAAGCATTGTAATTGGGTCTGATTTTTGTGTCTTTGGATTTTTTTCTCTCCTATAGGGTCCTTGATTGTCCCTCCTGATCCTTTTTTCTACAAAACTAAACTAAACTATAACACACAGTTACATTTTCCCTTCTGTTGAGCTAGGCCCAATTACAATCACCACCGGGATGTGATTTAGTTTAACATCAGATACACATGAGATATCAGTATTAAGATAGTCACTCAATGATCCCCATCTTCCCTCATTAATATTCATAAGAGATGTTCTTGTTTGTGAAGGCTATATCTGAAATACAATCTGTTATCTTCTGTTCATAAAAAATGTTTATCTATCCATCCAGCCCTAGGTTATGCTCTTAAATTTATGCATTTAACTGTGAAGTCTATGATAATTTGGTACAGTAAGAGGTAGTGTTTTTTGTACACTGCACAGCTGGGAGGTAACACCCAGGGTTGTGATTGGATGGTTATGATGTAATCTACTATACAGGATTTACATATTCATAGATGCGATGTTAATCTGGCTCTGCTGGTATTTAGCATATATATACTATAACTCATCACCATACTGAATGGAACATTTCTACTTGACCACATTCCATCTCTCTGATTTAATCAATGATCTATTTCTAGCAGATTAATTTGCACCTAAACCCTTCATGGGCTATTAGGTACATGGAAATTGAATCTTCAAACCAAACCACAGGCAGCTAGCAGATTGTCTTGGTCATTAATTTCCATCAGATTAACATAATCTTCAGGGCTGCATGACTGAGTCAAATATAGTTGGAGAAATAATCTGCAATATTTTTATTTTAAAGTGTATAGTGTATAGCTTTAATCTTTCATCAAATAAGAGAGATTTTAAAGTTTCTATATCTATCTGACTAGTACATGAAAGACATACCAATATAGTTAGAACAATAACCTGAGATATTTAATATTAATTTTAAAGTGTATAGCTTTGATCTTTCAATCAAAGAAGAGAGATTTAAAGTTTATCAATCTTTCTGACTAGTCCATGAAAGACATACCTTAGCAACAGTGAATGTGATGTACTTCCGTAAACTGGTGCATCAATAACAAAATATGATAATTACAGGTCTCTTCTTGATTGGCATCCATTTGATACTTGATAATTAAAAAATAATTCTGAAAGTTACCAATATACTATACTTAGTTCAAATTTCCATGGAAAAAAAGGTTATCTGCTTTCATGAGACAACATTTTGCATGAAGCATGGAATCTCAACAGTTCAGCCAATAGTTCACTGTAAAATTGAGCATTGCAAGGCTCTGCACGGTTGCTCTGGGATCATTTTTTCCCGCCTAAACTAGTGTAGTCTGCTGGCATTTTCAGCCTTATCATTTAACGATAAGAAACATCAGTTTTTCTACATAAAAACACACAAATTAAGCTACAAAAGACCTGCTCTAATATGTCGTAGGGTCTAGCGTAAGAGTGAAAATTTGCCCTGTAAAATGAAGGCAGATATGATATACATGAAGACTCACACATCTGTTACTGAAACTAACATACTGTACGAACAGCATACTGTTTAATAATGTGCTCTATTACATGTAACTGTATAATAATGTGCTCAAGTATGTAACGCATCCGTGGAAGAAACGCAAGTAGCGAAACAAAACGACCTGCTTTCTTTTTACGTCTTTTACGTACAAAACCAGACAGAACGGCACGATCCTATACGTTAATCTCCCAGCATCGTCGTCATCGCCGAGGTTTAACTAATCGCCTGAAACATTGACAAAAAAATTTCATTCAACAGTCAAAGCCACTTTGACTTCATCCATCATCACTGAGGAAGGAAAATTATTGTTGACTTTACTCCTCTGGAGCCGTCTATGTCATTCTACATTTTTACAAGGTCCGTTGACCGACTCTAAGCCGATCCAGATCTGTTTCTATACTAAGATTGATATTTTTAGTTTATGTCAGACAGTGATCAATTTTCAGTGATGGGGGATGGGGGTGGGGGGGGGATGGGAAGGAGGTGTTTGTAGACCTTTCATCATTCTTGACAGGCAGCTTCCCCAACATGTTGACTCAGAGCAAGATTTAGAGCAAACAGAGAAAAGGAAAGAAGAAGAAGCAAAAAAGGGATAATTCTGTTACAGGTTTTTTCACGGAAGGGGAAAGTGAAACAGGGTTGTTTCTTACTAGAAATGAATGATTACAGTTGTCAATGAGTAACCAGGGAGTAAACTGTCCAGAATCACAACAACTGAGAAGGACTTGAGTGAAATTAAAGCATACATATAATACAGTAGATGGGAAAAAACAAATGAATTTTGTCAAATTTTTACAGAGGTTACTTTTGAGTATGGATGATTGCAACTACTGGACACCAATTGTTTTGATATGGTTTTAATACTGAGTGGGTTAGATAGTGATTTGATTTGGCCTTCTTTTGACATCATCATCATCCACGATGTAAATTAATTGTTACCTAGTATCAGACTACACTCTGTAGTACACTACAGATGAATCTGATGAGGTTTTGTTGGAGCATATAAAAATGAAGATTGTATACTCGATTAAATAGAAGTAGCATTTAAAATGTGGAGAAATATATCTGAAACTACTGTAAATACTGTCAAATTTTGATTGTCTTAAATGAAAGTGAGCCAAAAATATCGATCTCAATCAATTGACTTTTCTATAAAAAAAATCATTGATATAATGCAATTTTGTTTGTATTTTTAGATATGAAAGTGATGTAGAGTGCAGGAAAACATCTCTGGAGAGTAATGGAACACCTTGCCTCTCAGATATCTTTCATATGTTATAGTAATTCACAGTATGAGGATTGTTAAACTAAAAGCATATTGAACATTTGTCAATCATTATCGTCTTTTACTTCATTATTTGAAATGATCGAAGCCTGACCAGTCAAGATAAAATATCTACATTTTCATCTCGTCAAGGAATTTTCTAAACCAATCACGGTAAACAACTGTTTACCTTCAAAATCAACTCAAAATTAAACCTACTGCTTTAAGATGGGTACATGGTCTAGACATCAATTTTAATGTTTCAGAAAGAACCTTTACATAGTTACTTAATACTAAACTGTCTATAGTCAACTGGAAATAAATTCTACAAGAATTTTTTTTTAAATATTTGATCAGAAAGTACTGTAGCAGTGAAAACCCACATTAGTATTGTACAGCCTCAATGTACCATACGATACAGTACAACAAAACCTGTTTAATACACTCCCAATTTCCAAGAATATACTCCCAATGTATGGTGATGTAAGCACTAGTTTATTGTTTGGTTTTCAGTAAGGCGTGATACATCTAAATATTGTATACATTCAAAGAGTAAAATCCCTCTGGATATGTTAAGCCATGTTAAGCCATAACTTGTATAAAGTTTGGGTAGGTTGTATGACTTGTATTTAACAACACACAGACCTCAAATTAATTTTAAACCTTGCATGTACAAACGAGGCAACCTACAACACACCAGCAAATCAAAAAGACACATGATTACTCCTTAATGGGGATCTACTGCCAAATCCTAAATCAACAGAGGGCGGTGTCATTGATCCTTTCTACGTAGTTCTGCGAAAAGTGACAAGCTGTAGTCTCAGGATCACAGAGCATTACATACAAAAGTAGCTGCTTCAGGGACAAGTAAGCAAACAGTGAGTGATGTGACGAAAACTTTAAATTTTTTCGTTGGCACTGAGGGTACATTTTCCTCTTTAATCCTAGAGGACAACGAGAAACATCAAAAATAGAAATTTCAGGTACCCCAGCTGATATCATCACAAATAAGGAAGTTTTTCTTTTTCTGACACCTAACAGGCTAGTGATTAATAAACCAGCAATAATTATACTTTTTTATTGACCAAATCTATGATTTAAAACTTTTGACAGGGTGAAGAGAAAGGGCACAGACAGCACAGACAAAAGGGAGGTATTTTCTGCATTTTGAGCAACTTTTTGGATTTTTTTTTTGTCTTTTGGAAGGGGCACAGTATTTTTCTGAAAGAATGTAGGCAACCAACGTTAAATCCCGTTGGTGCTGTACAAACCCCTGAAGAAGCAGTCAACAGTTTTGCCTCTTTTTCTAACTTTTTTCCATAATGTTCCAAATCATGCTCCTGTACACTGAACCTCTTTATCGGACGACCCTCGTCATTTGCTTTTCATATCAAAACTGAAAGTCTTACCGATGGTGGTGACGACCGTTCCAGAGAAGAAGAAAGCGCTGTTGATGTCCCAGTTGGTCGGACTAGTCTCGTTGGTATTCAGGAAGTTTACTCCCGCCGCGGTTATTTTCAGCAGGTTGGTGACGATGATTTCGATTTGATCGTAGGTCAACATGTCCGTTAGGTTTCTCATCAACTCAACCCGCAGCTCTCTCGCCTCTTCCATCTCGGCTTGTTCGTTCGGGGATTCGATGAAATGAAACAACACCGCCCCCAGCAGGAGGTAGATGATGAAGATGAACGAGATGATCGCTACCGTTTTGCCGTTCATGATGACGAGCTGTCAAAGAAATGAATCGGGTACAGAACCGCTGTCAAAATATTACCTTTCTAAGATATGCAGCTTATTGGGTAAGAAACAAAATTTTTATTACCAAATGGATACCAGATGAGGTGTCCAGTGGCAATGTTCATGACGATCAAAACTGACCTTCAAACACACCACACGGTTCACTTAAAAGCTAGTATGACACTGTGAAAACCCGACAAATGTCTCGACGGTTTAACCAAAGTCTGCAGATTTGAACAGACAATGAACTCTAAACCAAAATACACTTTCAAGTACTTTGCATGGCAGAATGAGAAGAGCCTTTGACCGGTAGTGACCAGTTTTGCTTGGGGGGGGGGGGAAGGGTTTCACTCTAGGCACAGTATGGCAAGAGTGCTGAGGTTGTGAGTAGACAGGTAGGTGAGGACACAAAGTTAATAAATCTATACAGTATGAGAGGGTTTTTGTTTGTTAAACGCAAGTGTTTATCATTTAATTCTCATCTAATCAAAATCAAATTAAGATAGAGATAAAATCAATCAAAATCAGATTAAGATAGAGATAAAATCAATACAGATCCTCTGTACCTATGCAATAAATAAACTTTAAATCATCAACAAAGCACTAAAAAGCAAATTGGAGCTGATGCAATAACCCTTAGCCGGAATTGCATGGACAGAGCTCTTCAGAATCCTAGATTTGGAAGAGGCAACATCCTGAAGGGGTCAGCAGGTGTGGGGAGTGTGGGGGGGGGGTGTGGTGGGGGTGTTCTGGCTCAGTGCAAACAATGTTACCAATTGTTTAAAAACTAGGTAAAAGGGAGTGGCATATACAACAGACTGCTCTGAGAGGAATTTAGGTGAATGGCTACTTCATCTATGAGATTCTTGTTTTAAATATCATCTGAAGACTGAAACACTCAACAAGTAATGAGAAAGAAACTTTATATCAACTGTATAACTGTACCGACAGCCATTTTTTAGACAATAAGAACCTTAACTGCCCAAGCAGAATGTTGGAATATTTTTTAAGATCCACTCGATTATCTGTCTATCCTAGGGCCCTTTTAAACTTGTTTCGACAATATTCACCCATGAGCGCCGACTTGGCAGCAGAATGTTACAGTAAGCTTTAATACTGAGGCTTAAGGACTGTTTTGGGTGAATCACATACAGTACAATACACCAAATAATTGTGTAAACAAATATATGACATGAAATTTCGAGGTCGACTCTTAAACATTTTTAATTCCCGATTCGCTCGACTAATTTCGTCAGAAGGATGTCGACTGAATATTTGATGCAACCTACAATAAAAAAAATTAACTCCCTGCAATTTTGGAAAAATTAGACGCATGCAACTCTCGTTTCACTTGAATGGAAATTCTCCAAAATAATCGTATCAATCTTTGAGTTCCCTGGAGAGTCTCAGCGGTATTTAGTACACAGAGAAGGAATAAACATACAGTAGCAGACTGTATTATTCTGCTGTACTATTCTACATAAAAATGAAGACATATACACGACATACATGGCTAAAGATTACAGAGTAAAGTAATTTCAAATCTCAATAAATCATTCTAGGTTGTTTATAGTTGAGCCTACAACATTTTGACCTATTAGGTACACAGCCATATTTCCCTTCCATCTGTTGAAACCTACAGTATTCACTTGTGTCCAGTAAAATTCAATCATAAATATCTGTAGTTTTATCTTAGAATTGCAGATTCGGAAGAAAGAGGCTGGGGATCGTGAAACAAAAAGTAGTCCAGTGTGATGGGGCGGGAGAGGGAGGGGGGGGAGGGTGTTACTTTTGCAGATTGTGTTATTTGGGTGGAAGGGCCAAGTACAATTCTGAGTTGAAACAGGTACTTTAAGAGTTGAATTAAATAAATTTTATATAATTGTTCCTGTGTACTTAAAATATGAGTTTATATATTTGAAGGAACCATTTGAATAAAAGAAAAAGAAGCATCCAATAATGCAATTACAAATGTAAATATTGCAAACTAGTGGCAACTGTTTCTTTATTGAATTAACTGAACATTATATACTACAAGCCTATACATATCTAGAGGAAACAGTGCTGTTAAAATGTCTCCAGGGTAGTACCACTGACACACAATAGTCTCCATTACATTATTAGCAATAATTAGTTGGTAACATCTTGGACATACCACCGACAGAACTTTAAGTTATCAGGCTAATCTCTCATGTGCACCACCCTCTTGTCAAGTGTAAAGCTCCATGGATGTGTGATAGAAGAACTTGAAATTTATATATTTCTGTCTTCATATTAATAGCTGAACGATGGAGAAGGGGGGGGGGTGGATGGTGGGAAGGGAATATGGAGCTCAGAGGGGAGTTGGAAAAGGGAGCATTACTTATGCATAATTATTCCTAACTTTCTACGATAACTATACTTGTTTTGGTTTTGGTTTTCTTCTTTTAGATGTCGGGTATTTCTTATATTAACAGTCCTGTTTCATAAAGAGAGTCTACAGGTTTATTTTTTATTAAATTATATTACAAATAGAATTTTTTTTTCTTTTTCTGTGTAGTTGGGTTTTGACCACTGTATTATTCTTACTAAGTCATGTAACATTAACACACATAACTGAATTCCCTCACTTTAACAATGACATCAATGTGGTTACAACCAGTTTCAATGATCCTCAACTAGCAGGTTATAAAACAGTTTCATGCAATTCAGAAAATTCTGTGTCCCACAAAGTTTACCAATTACTACAGTATGAATAATTCCAAACCTTTTGTACAACTGTATGCCAAACACAATTAAATTTATACACCCTGGGGTGAGTTTAGCAGTGTTAAAGTAAAATTTTATGTTTTCCGGTAGTAACTTGAATACCAGCAGTGTTTGACTTTTGGTACCACCATAATATTAGAAATACTAATAAACTGTAGTGAATTCAACATATAAAACTCAGCGTGAACACAGTCATCTACACCTACGTCAGATACACAGGAATTGGGCGTAGTCAAAAATCAGTCTGGAGGTCTACTGTTTCAAAAGCTGTAACCGTTCACGTAAGACTCAGGTATAGCAACAATTATCTCTTCGCACTTGCCTTTAAAGTTTCGACGACCAGCGATGGATGTTGTGAAATGTTATCTGGAAAGATACAAAGTGAGAAATGATTTGAGGCACATGATAGGAATCAAGAGTATTCAGTTACAATATCGACACGAAAGAACATTACAGTGATAGGGTGTGTAAGCTAGTCTTGAAGATAAAGGAATGAAGCCTATTATACCATTTAGAGGTTTGGTAATCGTATCAAGGCTACACTTCTGTGATGTATACACAAGGCAAACATCTCCATGGAGTATACGCATAGGCGTAGGAGCCCAATCTGATTTGGGGAGACTGTAACGACTTGCCCCAAAAATGTAACCAAAATTTTTCGCGCGCTCCACGCGCGTTCAACATGTTAATGTGCATATCATATACTATAGGCATGCATCGATTATTACATCGCATGCCAATAACATACAATCATTTGCCATTTTATTACCCTTCCATATTGGTTAGAATTATTGGGGAAGTCGTTACAATACATCATAATAATAATATCAGTTTAACCATTGAAAATTACATTGCAAATTATTTTTCTTTCAGTGGGTGCCCGAAAAATTGTCAGCATATTGCCCGAATTTTCACTATTATTTTTGGTTGGGGGGGCTGCAGCCCACCCAGCCCCCCCCCGCCTCCTACTCCTATGAGTATACGCATATACATCAATGTCAAATTGTCCATCATACCACCATACAGTACATAGATGCTGCCCCCAAGTAAAAAAACCAGTTTAGGAAGACAACAAAGACCGATGCTAATATCAGTTACCCCAAAACCCACAGGTTTAGGGTCGTTACGGATGATGATGTTACAGGGCGCAACCCAGAGAAAATCATATATTGACAAGGAGAAACTTTCAAGGAGACTTAGTCAACTGCTTGTACAGGTGAAGGTCATGGAATCCTCCAATTTCAAACAACTGTCACTTAACGCCCCAAAATGTTATTTCGGATGGCATCCATACCAGCAAAACACGTTGCTACAACGTGTTGGAGTGGTAGGATGAGGGGGCAGTGGCTTGTAGAGGGTCATTGGGGGGGTGCAGTGCAAGAATGTTACTGGTTGTTATGGGCGAGGTAGTTTGGAGTGCGTATGTATTGGAGACAGCCAAGAGGGGAGTGAAGTAAATATTGAGGTCAGTACTGACCGAGGAGCAGCTTACACACCACTTTGACAGAAAAATTATAATCAAGAGGCGGTGTTAACGTGACAATTGACACCGCTAGCCTGGGAGAGTGACTGACAGATTCCTTACCGGCCAGAGTAAAGATTTGCCAGGTCTAGAAGGCTGGTGGGCTGTAGTACCCAATTGTTTATGGCATGTACCTGCATGCAGTATTAGTGGCATTTCATGCAATGTTGCATCTAGAATGTGAGAGTGCAGAAAGTGTGATCAGAAGGTACTGTACTGTACTGTACTTGAGGACAAGAGGTCTATATTTCTTCAGAGATAATGAAAGTTTCTCTCCAGAGATTCAAAAGTCTCTGCTTTAATACTCTTAGTTACATTCCTCATATTGACTCAGGTAAACAATCTATATATCAACAACTTTTTTCAATTATTAAACAGAAACCAATATTGGTAATAAATTACTGAATTACATATTTCAACTTAGGAAATCATGTTTAGAGGCACAGCATAAATTTTTGAATGCTTGTACTTTATTACAGTGAGTTATGTGACCCACTTTTGTTCACCCTGATGCTAATTAGCATACTTTCTGGGAAATATATATACAAAACTGTTCTCACAGTGTGCAGGTAATCTAATCTACTAACATGCAGTAAATGCTATATATATATATATACTGTATATATCACAGAATCCAAAGACCTACATCCCAGCAGCAGTATGTCTGCTTTAACTTATCTCCATTTTGAGATTAATATCATAGTACTTTGACCCTTGTTTTCGTGAAACTTAACAAAACCAAAAAAAAAACAAGAAAAAGACAGGATATATCAGGATATATCTCTTGAGGTTCCATCTTCTGGGAAATGTAACACTTGAAAAGATTCATAGATGAGAGGAAATTAACTACCAGGGTAAAGGACAGATGGACTGTGTTTGACACACTGCAATAAAATTGTAATCTTTTGACGCTTTGCATTTTTTTTTCATTTACTTAATCCAGTATTAAAATAAAATATTGATAAAAAAGAGTACAAACATAAAATATATTGCATTGCATTGTAAACTATTATCAACAAATACAAAATTTATTATGAAAATAAGCAAAGGAAAGAGCAATTTAGAAACTTGCTCTGTTTAGTCATTTTATTCAAAGAAATTAAACCTAGAATGAATTCAATGTGAATTCAGGTTTCCTTTTGCCCCGCAGCCCCCGAGTGAAATTGTCAAAGAGTATCTAGCGATCGGATGGCAAACGATGAAAGCCATAATAGATCTGATTGACCAATCAGGAGCTATACTAGGTATTTTGCTTCCTTTGATGTATACATGAAAGGTAGAAAATTTACTTTGAAATCGTTCGAGATCCACATATTAACGATTACGGGACGAGACGAGCCAATTAAAAATGGCTGATCTGACAAACACGGTATTGATCAATGGTATGGATCGTTTCAGATGTCAGGTTAATGTCCATCGACAAACGAGCTGTATCCTGTTACTCGACTGTGAAAATAAAAAGAGATTCTTCTTCCGATGTCGTAATCTTATCAAGGTTAATGTTCCGGGCAATATTGAACATTTCTTCAAAGTACGGTGAACCCATTTAATTTAGAACCAATCTATTTGAATATCTTGCGGGGAAGGTTGAGCTTTCACTGCTAAACCTTTGGAACAATTTCTAACAGGCTTCTTTTTTTGTTTCCTAAGATTCAATTGGAAATTCAGATGAAATGTAAATAACAAGCACAACTTCAAAGGGTAAAAAAGCTACTTTTTTGTATCATAAGGAACACATAAGATGACCATAGTACTGTAGGTTTTAAAACTTTGAATCTATCATAAATTTAGGGTGCCTCAATGAAATCTGATATATGTTTACTAACATTAGTTCCAACCTTATTTCAAAGCGCTCATTTTTTTGCTTAGTATTAATAGGGAAAGACGTTTATATACACCACAGAAAAGACCCTGCGGGTGGAAAGCAGGCAGAGGTCCAGATGTGGGATAGGGGGCACAGTTCTAAAACGTTATCGATTTAGTACGGTAGGTTAGGTACAGTAGACAACAGGAAAGTGCCACGGTGGGCTAGAGGCAGATAAAGAGAGGGGCACAATATCATCTGGCAAATAGGTATTATGCCAAGGCTGTAATCAGGCATTTGTTTTCTCAAGTTCAAGCAGAAAGAACAAATTTTAAATCTTTAACAGTGGATAAAGAGTGGTTATTGGCAAAGCCCTGACATCTTTAGATAAAACACAGGGGAGGGGGCTCAGACAGTTGGAAATCAACAGTAAGAGAGAACTGAAGTAATTTAAATAAGCAGTGCAATCCGTGACTGTATCACCGGCTATTAAACATATATGTAGCTGAACCTTGGTCTCTCATATGTATGGGGTATCTACATAACTATAAACCACATTGGTTGGTCTCTTATATGTATGGGTATCTTTACATAACCATAAACCACATTGGTCTCTTATATGTATGGGGTACCTACCAGTGGTGTAGGAAGGTACTTTTGAGTGGGGGGGCTGAAAACTGATGGCCGGCCTGGGGGAGGGGTCTAAGGGGAGGGGTCTAAGGGGAGGGGGTGTTTTTTTGCATTTCCAGGTGGCCTCAGATGCAATTTGGTGCAATATAGCACACTTCAACACCCACTCCA
>KN886625.1:28814-51099 GCA_000934455.1 Apostichopus parvimensis
AGAGCATGACTAACTGTACTCATTTCATATTTATGAGCTAAGATGCACTGGACTATGTCAATCTATCAGCAAAGAAAGAAATACATCTCCCCCCCCCTTCTTAGTGACAAGTTGGACAAAACGATACTTTGTACAATATATTTAGTATTTAATATTGATGATACTAAGAATAGCTTACAAAACTGATGAAAGGGATAAGTAAGAGTAACATCCCATCCTTCTAGTTTTCTTGCGATCATTTCGAGAGATGGAGATTTCAGGGACTCTGCAGGAAGCACTGAAGAATGGCTGACAGTCTAGAAGATGAAAATTTTCATTCACCTTCTAATTATCCCGCCATAGGGACGGACTATGCTGCTTAACCTACTTAAAGACATCTTCAGAGGCACTGAAGACTTGTTGAACCGTCTGGGAGAGAAAGTAGGATAGATTTTATCAGTTTCAAGTTTCCTTGCATCTTTGGTAGGGGTAGGTTAGGCTGCAAAACCTAACATGAATCATTTTGGTATTAAGTGATTGGCTCATGATGATGTCATCGATGTCTTGGTAGAGCTTATCCGCCTTAAGCTAAACCTTCCTTCCAACTTTGATGTTTTCTTGATTGATTCAGGCAAAGATTAATTGATTGAATGATTGGTTGATTGATTGAAACACCGTCTGCAATCTTTACTACCTCTATAGGGAGAGTCACCGATTGATTCAGGCAAATAATTACAGCACTGGACGCCCTTAAAAACATTTCATGAGAAAGTAAAGTTAACCTTTTAATATTTATTACTGTACTTAAATGAAACCTTCTATCTTAATTATGGTTATTATCAGGAATGTGGTTAAGAAGGGAAGGCAAGATGATGGCTGTTTCTAAATCCTATTTATTATGTAAATAAATGTCCACTGCTGGTAGGGCTATCTGTATTACAGGAGAATGAAATACAATTATCGTTTAGCTGTATCGGACAATGGCTATTATTATTATTGATGTATTGATATATTGATAGTTGATAAACCTAACAAGGAAACAAAGTAAACAGTACTTCCCAAAATAGAAATGCAAAGGTTTTTTGCCATAGGTACTGTGGAAAAATTGCCTTCGTAAAAGTACACTCACAGAAGTCTGTAGGACGATATATATCAAAAAGGGCATATTTTTTTGTTAAGGCAACTGGTGCGGGTACAAATCAGGAAAGTTGTTTAAAGGCTAATACAGTACTGTACACTAGGCATCAAAATTTAATGATATGCAAAACACAAACAAGTACGTATGGTTGTGGGGAGCTCGCATGGAGGTGAAGTAGATAGGGAGGGGGCCGGTAGATGAATAGACCCTACTCTGTCTTCTTTCTTGGACGAGGGGAGACTGCTGGGGGAGGGGAGGGGGGGAAATTGATACAATACAACTAGAGTACATGTTCCTACAGGCTGTTGATTACCCTTGCTTTAAATTAAAATTTTGAAGAATAACAAGAAAATGAGGATGTACTGAATAACAACAGTTAAGTATCTTCCTAGTAACTCAAAATAAACCAAAAACTCAATGAGCTGGAAAAAAAAGAGACAAATTCAGAATTTCAAAGGAATCAAAATACAAGAGAAAAATCAGATGCAGGTTTTTAGAACGGAAATGAATAGGTCTGGAAGTATGCATCCACCTTAAAGTGGGGCCCAAAGGGTGCAAAATGATCAAACCTATTGTTAATTATTTATGTTACTGTAGGTGCAGACAAGCAAAATGCATACCTTTTATGTTTAGTGGAAACAAAATTAATAAAGGACCAAAACTTGTACGTACAGTGGGACTGGAACCTCAAAATATTTTGCCTTATGAATATTCATTCTTTACATATCAACATACAATCTAATCTAACATTTTCTATGTTGCATCCAGCATTTATACTTTGTACCCATTTCAACACAGCACTACAGATACAACACTAATACCCTACCGACTACCGGATTATTCTAGCATCTATAATTGCAAACATTCTGGAAAACCTCTTTATAAATTGTTATTTGATACAGTTGTTTTTTTCTTAGCTATCCTAACAAATAGAAGTTTCTCTCCTCCTCCTTCAAATCTGAGTAATTAAAGATGACAAAAACAAAACGGTTAGACGAAATAAACCTCACAATTTTCTTTTGGAAGGAAAAAAACAAGCTGGCAAATTTTTAATCACTAAGGCATAGAAGATACTCATAACAAACTTAATCGACTCACAAGAGAGCCCAGTAAGAGCTGAATCACTTGACAACCGAAAACTGTAACAAACATTGATCCCGAGGCAAGTGTTCCTAAGTTACCAATTCAAAGTTATTTAGTGAGGCAACTGACAAATTCTATAATTAAATTAACATTGATGAACCTATATCGGTGTCACCGTTGATGAAGTTAATTATTAAGTCATTGATTAAGTGTGTCCTTGTACATATATATATCTAGCGTACATACCACGCTGCTATCAGTACTGGCAGGACGTTTTGGTTCTGGCAAAGGGAGGGGGCCCCCGGTTTAGGAACCCGGTGGCTAGAGGGCTTGTGAGTCAAACTCTGGACAGTAAAGGTTACTTCCGGGGAACAGCCCAGCCACCGGGAAGGGAATTTTTTCCTTTTCATGGCTAGATGCTCCTGGGAGGGTGGTTGTGCCAGGGCTGGGACAGCCTCCCAGTGAAGTCAACTTCCCCTCTCCCTCCACCACCTCCCCTCCCTCTCTACCCCCTCCCCTCCTCTGGCTGACATTAAATTTACTTTTGTCAATTTCTTGTTTACGCTTCCAGTCTGAAAAATTATTTGTTTGTCTTCTCTACTCTCACTCTATCCTCATTCATTTACTGGTCTGCTTTTTTTAAAATTTTCCCTAACAAACAGCTTGACCAGCACCCCCTCTCCCCCCCCCACCCCGGTTCACTAGTTCTATCAGTATAATAGCCCACTGTAACAGTTTTACAAGGATCGTGGTTCTCTTGTGTACAAACAATCCATATAACTGGTATATTAATATCACATAGCATACATGTTTATTGTTGAACTTACGGTCTCTATTGTTTGACACCACTTTATATGCATGTATAATATATATAATGTACGATATTGAAATACTGAAATAAAATGTTTTTAATCCATATGACAAATATCGATAATTTACATATTTCAATACATGCAGCTTCTCCCCCTTGCCACCAGGGATGAAAAGTTGTCAAACATGTATGAAAATCAATTTACAGTAATCAGGTCAATAGGATCATTGTCTGTATTGATTCACCACGCTTGGGTTAATTAAAAGTTGGCAACTCCCATATTTGGCTTCTTCCCACAATTGTTTTTCTCACCGATCAGGTCAGCTATTTTTTCGTGTAATCATGAGCCTATCAAACAGAACAAACCAATACAGAGCAAGCTTTTGGTACACTTTGCTGTTTGAAAGAAACAAACTTCTCAAATATTTAAATCATGATCGGTTCTACCAGAATTATATGCTCTTGACATAGTAGAATGAGAATGCAGATATTGTGGGGAGACAGGTAATTAAATAACAAAACAATATTAATTATAAAATCGATTTTAACATGCTATTGGAAAATCACAACTGATCAAAATAGCAAAGAAATATTTCCAATTTTTCTTTAATTATCCAAATGTGAGATCTTCTACTGCTACATTTGCATCAATAGTAAGTTTCAAATCACACCATCATTTACTTGACCATAAATTACAATTCTTCCCAAGTTTTACCAAGTTAATTACTAATTACTGATAAGAAAATGTTTAACTAGTACTTTGCATGGACTATAACACAACTGAACCAGATAGAGAGTGGAATTTGGTTTACGAATCATGTCCAACTTGTTCAAACAGTTCCCATATGCAAACTTCTACAATTTATACAAAAATATCACTCAACTATTGGCCTATGAAGATGTTTAACTGTACATTTGTCAATCTCCAAAGGATATTAGTAGTACAACAGAGATGATGTGAGATCAGCTGGGAATAAAATGGACGTTTAATACAAATTTCTTGCCATAATAATATCATCAATCACCAGTCAAGATTCATATTCATGACTAAATTATAGAGATATGAAGCACTCTGAATCATCAGATATGGCTATAACAGATCATGACAAACTTTCCTAAAAGCCTCCAGTTTTCATTCTTGTCCCACCCTTAATTCACATCCAAACGTGTTTTTACAAGATTTAACATTCGTGAATACCTTCCGACTCGATTTGATGCAAAGATGGATCGGAAGGAAGGAAAGACGATTTTATTTTACAAGCCAACTAAGAGCTTTTTTCATGTTTTTTACAGGTAAAGTGACTCAGAGTATGGACAGTGAATATGATAAAGGATCCCAAGGTTGCACATTACAAATTCAACTCAAACTATTAAAATGTAACAAATATCTAATGTGAATAGTGTTTGAGACAACAGAACAATGAACTGGTACAGTAGTTTTGGAAGGTGAGATAATATATCATAAATATGAAAGGCATAAAATAAATGCTTCAAATTTACCAATTTATTTGTTGAAATGAAGGAAACAGATTCTTGGTAATAAAGACTTAATGTTGTCCAGTCGAATCATTTTACCTTACCCATGACAATGGTGCCTGAGCTAGTGTATACACTGTAGCTGCACACGTTACCATCTACATTTGTAGGTAGTGCTGTAAATGAAAGCAAGACCAGCCATCTTGTACACATCAGAGAACAGTTTTTAGGAAGATAAGTGGTAAATTATCTTAATTAAGAGACTTTAACAGTTCATTTTGTTCAACTGAACAGGGGTTGCTGATCTGCAAATTGTGCAACGAATGTACTTGTTTCAGGGTTCAAAAATTACTGTACTCTGCAGCACTACCAATATATTTTGGTAAGCTAGGTAGATTGGAGTGCATGCTTTGAGTAGAGACAGGTGATAGTGGAGTGGAGTAAATCATGCTATAAACTAAAAGCATGGAATGCACACGTGTTTACCTCCGGTTTTTATCATTATTCAACAAGACAACCTTACATCTGTAACTTCTGCATTGCACATAAATAATGGCTAAATACTCTTGGCAGATTTACATTCTGGTCGCTAGATGAGAAAAATAAATTACTTGTTTTTGTCCAGTCTCCACTGCACAGGCTAAAATAAACGAGCAGCTTACTTTTTCTTCCTGTGCATTTTATTCACTAATTCTTATTCATTCATTCATTTATAAATATTTTAATGCTGTTTATCACAGAGATATAAATGTTCAATTTTATGCCCCCTTTCCCTCAAGGTTTAAAGAAGGCAATATTAAAAGTAGCATTTTGTCTTGAGTTGAGGTTGGAGTTGGCTAAATTTTGGATTCTGTTTGATATTTGGCAAAAACCAAAACAATGTACATAAACTGACATCAGTAGATGTGCTTTATTAATGATTGAGTTTACTTTTAAAGAATGGAATAAGAAGTTCAAAATTCTGGAACATTTTACAATTTACTTTCTGTATCTGATTATTATATCAAACTATGAAAAATTGTCTGGGAGTCAAAATTTTTTATATAAATAAAAATGGAGTTATTGATTAATCCCTACCTAACCTCCAGCGAAGTTAATCTGTCTAAGAATAAGGTGCATAAATCTGATCAACAACAAATTTTGTTTTGTAGTAATACTAAAGGTAGAATCTGTAAAATTGCTGACCAAATTTATGCAAAACACTGCTTTAAAAGCCACCAGGCTGATCCAACATTATTTTGAAGAAGTACACCACTATAGGTTGAGTGTCCTTGTCAAGGATGAACTACCATCAGTATATAATAATGACAAACAAACTGTACACATACATGTATCAGAACACACAGCTCATGTTTCAAACTGAATTACTTTGTCAGCTGCTGAGGCATGTCACAGTCCCAGACTGGGCCTTCCCCAAGAATGCATCCAAGATTTTTTGATGCACAGGATTGTCTAAAAATAATGAGGTTTGTTCACCCCCACAGTACTGAACGGTGTTTGAACGTGTATGACCTGTACCATGTTCCTCTGGTAAACTGCATGGACACTTCACGATAATTAATGTTAAGATGTTAAGTCGTCCAGGAAGGGGGCTCAAGGATGGCCGGGTCACCTTTGAGAAATATCGGTTAAAGGGAGGGTGCTTAGATGCAAAATGGATTTCTGTGTTTTGGTATTATTCTGCTTGCCAGAACAGTATGTGGGGGATGAGCAATCTTATGTTAATTACATTTGGAACTGACTGTTAACCCAAAACTGAAAGCTTCCATAAAATTCTCAATTCTGATGCTAACAGTTACCATAGCAACTGTAGAAATTTGACACTTAAAAGCTGACATTTTGAGCTCTAGAGACAACATGTGTGTATTTCAGAATCTGCCAAAAGTAGCCAAGGAGGTATTTTGAGTCATTAATATCAACAGACTACTTGCTGTCAAGATTGTCACACTTGATCTAGTCCCCAAAGCCCCCCCTCGCCCCCCCCCCCCCCGGCTGCCATCTAATAGGCGACTCTCTTTCCATGTGACATAAATATACCTCTGGGTGCGAAATGACAACAGAGCAGTTCGTAAAGAGCTAGTACAGCACATTGACGAGTGTGAGAATGCAATGACGGCCGCCCTGTTGACTATAAAAACGACGAGTCATCGTCTACAATACTCCAACTAAAGATGCCATGGCAACGATGTAATGTTAACTCTATTAAGTATACTGCTGCACAAAACATGTTACGACTACTACAGACTGTATTCATAGGTGTCGGAAGCTGTCTGCGACTAAATTACTTAAGCTTTTATTCGTTTATATGCTTCCATTTTTCACTCACTCATTTTGTTTGAATGATTTGTAGAGACTCAATCGTGGAGCAACAAAATGGATGAATATTTCTGACATGTTATAAACATACACAACATACAGTATGGAATGACAGTCGGTTTGTGCTAATCTGTACATGCTTTTGCAAGTGACAAAAACATAAATATAAACTTTAAAACTAAAAGTTTTTTGTTTTCTCACTTGGCAGCTAAATCTCATTGACACATTGCTCAGCCTTAGCTTGTCACTAAGTTATGGTTTTTTACATACTGCACTGTACACCTGGAAATTAAAATAGCATTTTAGATTGGATCGTCACTGTAACTTGTTGTGTCAGTCCTATCAAGCCCATATACTGTGATATCCACACATAATTGAATAACCCTCAAATTGAAGAGATATATGTAATTTCATAATGTACCAGTTGACCCCTACTCCTCCAAAGTGGTTTATTAACCTTTCAGTCCAGTACACAAAATCTTGCCTCGCACAAAAATTTACAGTAGGTCATGTTTCAACTTTCGACTTGTAAACCTTTGAAGTTGATGCTTATCTTCATAATTTCTGGTGCGATTGTGATTATGGTGGCATCTAGTATGGGAACATACATATATATGTATGTATGTATGCAGGTTCCATTTTTCCTGTTAAGATTGGTCTGATGTGCGGTATCAACAGATTGTAGCACACAATACGCAGCATATGGTAGGTACGTTGGTTGAATGCCACCGAAGAACAAAAGGTGGATATATAACATTATAGGCACGGTAGAACGGGTGCTTAGGTTGTGAGGAGACAGGTAAGCGAGGAGCGAAGTAAATGCTTACATGGAGACAGGTAAGCACAAGCATGCATGCACCCTCAATACAGTCTAACAGTGTATATATGTAACTGGTGCATTTACTTCTAACCTGTGCATGGGCTATTATGGCTCAGTTGCACAATTCATGACAGCAAAATTTATGCAAATTAACCCTATGATATATAAACTATAGGCATTTCCCACAAGATTCACTACTTCAGTCCTTGTTTATCCTAGTCTTGAACATTTTGATTAATTTCCCTCCCAATGACCCCTTCCATCTTCCATCCCCTCCAATCCACACCCCATCCCCACCCCTTCCCCTACAACTCCCCCATCCCCAACAGATCCACATCAAGCAACACAAATACAGTAGTTTTACAAATCTTTGGTGAAACTCTTCATTTTGCTTGGTTGAGTTAATAAGTTCTGCAAATCCAGACATGAAGTCATCAATTCTGATATTATAATCAACAATCGCAAACTCTAAAACAACACATGGAAGACCGACCCAATGAGACACGGTGTCTCATACATGTTTTTCTTCGCAATAAGCCCTTTACAATCATATTAAGTATATAATATATTAATCATAGCATCTCTTATGAGTTTGCTTAATAATGCAGTCCATAGCAATTTTGATCAAATTATCAAGTACCATATTTACAGTTTAAATATTTGGATAATCACCCATCTTTTTGGTCCCTCGACAGATAAATCCAACTGGTGCGTGACTGTTGATTAATAAAAAATAATAATGATAATAATCAGGCGGATTATTTTTACAAAGCTTTAGCGACCACGAATGTAGGAGAAGCTGGTAGGGGCTTACAGATTAAAACTTTCACGTTGGGTGGCTTCCAATTCAACATTTCAAACTCTGTAAATTTGGAATCTATTCAATTTAGAAAGTCATCTCAGATGGGAAAACCGTAGATTGCTGTCGGGATGAAAAAAACCCACCTTACTATGACCCGGCCGGGAATTGAGCTCCAAACCACCCGATTGCTAAGCCCCATTGCTTCAAATGCCATCGCCTTTATCCACTCGGCCACAGCACCAGTTACTTTCAAAGTTTAAAATCTAAACATTTCATTGCCTAGAAGCTTTTCCAAAGTTAGCATTGATGATACGTTTTGAAGCAATATTTCAAGGTTTTTCAACTTTACCTTACTTTTACTGTAGGGTAAATTTAATGTATTGCTGCATTACTTGAGGAATTTTGACAAATAGTAAGGTTATCGGAAACCTTTCCAAACTCAATGCAAAAAAGCATGCTTCTGTGGATTAATAAATTATTTAAATTTTATAACCCAGAACAAAAATATTTTTCGACTCAATCGCCATGATGTCATCTGTTGCCAGATGCAATTCACAAAATATCACCAGATTTGACAAATTTATAATTCTGCTATGAGCAAATAAGGCTACAAGGAAATATATTTTGGACCTAGAGATGCCAAAAAATTGCTGGCAATATTGTTTAATAAGCAATCAAATTCAGGAACAAAATAGCATAAGTTCACTTCATGTGAGTAAACTCTGAGTTAAAAAGGGTTAAAGGGTTACCAGGACATTATAGGCACGGTAGAACGGGTGCAAAGGTTGTGAGGAGACAGGTAAGTGAGGAGCGAAGTAAATTTTGCTACTTCGGATCTTGATCCACAAATCTCGTCCTTATAACATATTCTTACAAACTTGATCTGACTCTTGTTTCATAAACTATTAATGTTCTTTCGACATGTTTCGGAATCCACCGAGATGAATACACTTGCAGTCCGTACACATATGCAAATTAGAGAGGAACCCCACCCACCCCCCCCCCTCCCCCCAAGGCTAGTTGATCTACTTTGTAAGGTAAAAAACATTAAATGGCAAGAAAATCTTATCAGACCTCGTTACAGCAAAGACTATAGGCCTACCAACACCCCCCGGGGGGCCGATGCTTTAAGCTAATGAATCATATGCTACAGTGGGAAACAATCTTCTTCGTGCATACATCATAAGCCATTTATTTGGATCAAGGTTACAAGCTACTGCCTCTTGTACCTACAGTTTCTGGGGTAAACCCTGCTTTTTGTTCCAATTCATTTCTGGGTCAGTCTGTAGGTTACATTGCATTACTTCAGCCAAAGGCATTTGCATTATTAAGTTTTTCATTCTTTCTTTCTTATTTTGCTTCTATTTATATATTTATATATATATTTTGAGTTACAGTAACTTCCCGGTCATATTTCACCCCTAGAGGAAAGAAAGTGCACATTCTTGTACTGTAAGCTAATTACAGTCAGAATACTACTGAATTAAACTTTGAATTAAAAGTTGGATTCTGTTTTTGAAGGGTGAGGGGGGGTGGCAAGAGGGGGCCACATTCACTATGACAGGTTAGTCAAAGGGTACTAAGGACAATAAACTCACCACAGCTCTATACTCACAGCTAAAACACTTTATCGACTTTGCTGGACGTGCTCCATGTGAATGCAACTTTTTTAGTTTATTCTTATCAATTTTTTTTTTAAAGGAAAATGAAACTAAAATCTCACACCAATGTAGCTTATTACGTTTTGAATTGGCCATGTAACTTTTCGATCTGCTGATATATATATAAGGGAAGTCAAAAATGTTGTGGCTTTCTTGAAACTTGCCCTTTGGCAAGGGAGCCAGTATGAAGAATAGGGATCGCCATCAACTAAGGGCTGGATACACTAGCTCATTTCGTAAAGAGAAGGCCCTCTAACCCTGTAGTCACAATAAATAAAATCTGGACACTACATAGTAAACGGTTATTTTTTTTTTGGGGGGGGGGGCTCTTTGAAATTTGTTTTAGAAGTTTCTAATGACTTTTTCCTTTGTTCATTATAGCATATAGATTTTAAAGCATGATATTTTATTGAATGTTTCATTTCTCTTTCATTTTGATCTTGCATTGGTAAATAGTTCAAATTTTGTTACAATGATAGTAATAATAACCATTTAGAGCTGCCAACTCTTGACATTAAAAAAAAAAAAAACTGTTAGCAAACTGCTTATCCATTAAAGAGCCTGTGTAAGAGAATGTGTAAAGGTAAGAGGGCCTGACGTTTCCATCCTAGCAGGATCTTCTTCAAAGGCTGAACGACATTGACATTAATAGTATTTTTACTAATCTTTCACATATTAGTCTGCGAGTACTAAACAATTTGCATTGCCCGTTTTCATTTCGAGCTGTTTATTTGTATAGTACGTATCAGGGAATCTTTGGGGATCTACTAAGTACTGTATGTGACTCTCCATATGTTACCATGTGTTCTTATCAATAGTCGGCAATGCAGTAAAGTTGTAATTACTCCACAACAGATGAGGTTGTATTATCCCATGCAAGAGAAAACAATGCCCGAGGGAATCATTAGGTAATAAATCCTCAGAATATCAAAAGCAGAGACTGAAATTAAGATTGCTACAGGAGGCAAGCTGCTGCTTCTACTATAATCTTAAGTTGGAATACAAAGTTTTTGGTCATATCATCTTTCATGCGATGTAGTACATAGTCTAAGTCATGATATTGCTAAAGTTGTGGATCAAAAGTCACTGCACTTTAAAAATATTTGCTATTAACTTGAGCCAAGGATTAAAATCATTCCTTCCATCCAGTTTAAGTTGATCAGATACTTGCAAAGTTGCAATAACACTTGCCATGAAATATAAACAGTCAGTCCACAAGTCGGTTTTTGTTTGTTTTTCTTTTCAAATTTTCAAGTTGAAATGTTAAGTGCCCACATTGAAAGCAATGCCATCATTAGAACATAATATGCTAAGACCTTCAAGGTTTGTGAATCCGCATTTGCATCTCCAACACAGAAAAGTAAGCCAATAATTGTAATAAATAAATCAATAATTGTAATAAATAAACCAATAATTGTAATAAATAAACCAATAATTGTAATAAATAAGCCAACAATTGTAATAAATCAGCCAATAATTGTCATACATAACTCAAATGGTAATAAACTGAGGCATACATGTGTCTCTCTATGATATCATATTTAAACTTAATTTAGTCTTCTGCATGACAATACATCAACTACAGTATGTACCCTTACATCTAAGTTACAAAAGCTTGATGGCATAATTTCAAATTTTGGCATGTATTTCAATCCCACTACTGCCACCACTGTAAGGTGCGAGGGCCAGCACCCAGGCAGAACCACAGGGCAAAGAAAAGGGGAGGAGAGTCTGTCCTTGGGTGTGTCTAAGTGTATCGCAAAATTTGTTTAATACCGTACATACTCAACATACTGTATGCAAGTTGTACTTTGTAAAATTATGCAAATGAGACATGAATAAACATTAATTACATAACGTCATCACTGTACAGTATTTTCTACTCGGTTATAGCATCTTTTAAATTTAAGTCTAACATAAATTAATGTGCAAAGCAATGATAGATGCTTACCTTTTTCATGCTTTCCTGTGACATCACTAGTCACATGTTTATATCGTTGAGTTTTGCATTTCACACTCGGTACCGTACTTCATGCGAGCAACCATCCAACCAAATATAAAAGAGTACCATTATTTATAACCTGACAGCCATCATTTCTTTAGATCAGCAAAGAGTTTTTTTTCAAGAAGATAAACAACCCTTAAGATCCATCAAGCGGTCTATTTGTCAGCCAAATCTTGCTAAACATCTTTCATGTTGTCGCTAGGCCAGACAGAGGCTGACATTAATATCATAAACAGCTTTTATGTAAACTATAGAAGACAAACAAATAAAGTGTGTAATTCACTGATCAGAATGAGGCATCGGGGCTTTCAAACAAATGAAGCGGCAAGACCATATATGTGCAAGAAACTGGAAAATGTTTCAAAATAAAGTATTAAACAGGATACATGATATGAAAACAGCAAAGGAATGTACGTAAATGCGATATTTACATAGTTGTAACACAATTCTGTGGGAGACTTCCTTTCATTTTGAAAATTGATTAAAGTGGCGCCAATTTGATCGATCTTGCATTCAATGCAGTATACTTTATTATTGGTCTTTTCTATTATCTGACTTAAATTAAAACGGGGCAATGTTACTGGGATAAACAATGTACTGTAGGTGGGAAAGGGAGGGGTGGGGAGGGGAGGGGGGAGGGCAGAAGGAGATTGAAGTCACAATTTGATGAAAATGTTTATTCTACTGCTGAGAAATAAGAATGGGTTCTGCTTATTTGGAAGTTTTTAGATTTATATGAAATTTCATACATGGTATAGAGACTTCTGATTGGGAAACATTTGAATGCAAATATAATTGTAGTTACACCAATCTCACTGAACACTCATGCAAATTAAACCAGAGTGCAAAAATGCATTGTGGTTTCGATGATGTAGCATTAGCAGTTTTCTTCATGAATCTGACGAAATGTATAGTGAGGGTGTACATGTTTACAAGGGTTTCACGATTTGACCTCTGATGACCCCGAATGACCTTTGACCTCCACCATAAACATTAGGCTTCTTTAACTCAATGTGGTACTTCTACACACTAAATTAGACGTTGGCCCAATCTTCCAGTATTGAGATATCTTGATTACGAGGTTTTCACAATTTTATCACTGGTGACCCCAAATGACCTTTGACCTCCACCAAAAACAAAAATCTTCTTGTACTCAATGTGGTACTTCTACACATCAAATATGAAATTGGTCTGACTTTCCTTTCTTGAGATATCGTGTTTACAAAGTTTTCACAATTTTGACCCCTGGTGACCCCAAATGACTTTTGACCTCCACCAAAAACAATAGGATTCTTGTACTCAAAGTGGTACTTCTACACACCAGATATGAAATTGGTTTCACCTTCCCTTCTTGAGATATAGTGTTTAAAAGCTGGGCGTCACAACCGCACTCACTCACATACGCCATCATGAATGCAAAGGTTACGATTATCATCGAACCAAAAACTTTAAAAAAAAAACCTTTTTTTTTGTTGGTACTCTGAAAATTCGGTGAAACTACCTCAACCAAAACTCTGACAAGTTGACTTGGGTCAAAAACACGACAGATGGTGACTAGAATACTGTCCATGATGGATTTGTTATTACCATCACAGAGCATGGACAGCACATCTGTAGATTCGGTTAACTATGATTACGTACATGTACAGTACAGAAAAACAACTTTCACTTTGGAAAGTCAAAATGTATAAAGTTCAGCTATGGCCAAACAGCAGTCTTGATTCCTTTATCAATGAAACTTCACTTATAATACCCAGGCAATCTGAAAGGTCTTCACACCAAACCATTCTGGTTTGGGTTAATTATGGTCCCCCCTCCCCACCCTCCCCACCTTCTGGGTCATTGCGTTCAATACTTCTTTTTCATTCCACATCTGCCATTATTTCCAAATAAACCTGCCATGCATTTGCATCCAAACAGAGCCTTTTTTTAAGGGGCAGTAAATTCTGTGAATATCCCATCATGGCTTATATCCCACCATATCCCACCATGGCTTATCCCACCATATCCCACCATGGCTTGTATCCCACCATAGCTTATATCCCACCATGGCTATCCCACCATGGCTTATATCCCACCTTTGGCTTGAACACCAGACGTTGAATAAACTTACCAAAACAGAAATATGCACCAAAGTCAGATCATAATGGCCCTGTTCAAATATCAACTAACATGTTATTAACCAATCTAAGAATAGTTATATCCACACTAAGACACTGTATTTTAATAATCCTCGATGACTGGGACAGATGTGAAGGTTCAGAGCCTCAAGGAAAGGTACTTTTGAACTCTTACTAGCAAGTTTTAGCATGCTAAAATTTAGCGACCAATACTGATGTCTTTTCAGGCTAACTTTGAGTAAGCTAGGGTCACATGATTACTAATCAAGTAAAACCACCATAACGATTGCAATTAAAACACAATCATAGTCCCTCTCCTTAAAGTTTTGCATGAAATAAATGTGCAATTTGCAGGATTATTGTTGATTCCATTGCATTTATTTGCATTTTTATTAAATTTCTTTCTATCTACGTCCTTTATGGGCCCCGACACGTTTTCCTCTTTACTTTAAATCACACTCAAAATAAAAACCAATCATTCTCACAGACTTAATTAATTAATATTCTTCACAAATTAATTGCAGACTTTGAGACCGAGTATCAATAATTCATCAACTTTAATCAAAATAAATAATACTTTTACTACCATAGATGTAACAAAGACCGTGCACTGATTGAGATAAAGCAATCAATATTTCAACCAAATTAATAGGTTTCCACCATTTTATTTCTTAAAATGTAAAACACTGAATCAGTATCAATCGGTTGACTACAATTAAGATAAATGCTTGAAATCTTATTTCTAACACACTCCACTTTTTACATCCCTTTTTTATGACCTTATCAGCACAGAATTAAGATGCAGAGGTTGTTCTGTACAGCCATTAGCACATTAAACTGTCATACCAATTAAACAACTTCTGAACACTTTTTGCAAGACAACCATTATCAGCGGCAGCAGGCGTAATAATTTATAGCTTTCTCTCATAAAGTTAACCAGTAATTGACCTTTCAACAGAGGAGCACTCAGATACAAATAATATAAATCAACTTTTTATGTCTGCAGGCTACGAACTCAAGTTTACGAAGGCAGCGAGTGTACTTGACTCAAGTACAGTATAAATTTCATATCTCTCCCTGTGGCTCATTTATTATGAAAAGAAAAAAGGGGGGAGGGGGGGGGGACGGGCATCAGACAAACTAAAGTGAAAAGTACTGTATTTTACAAAATCAATTGCAAGATGGAATTGAAATGAGGCAAATTTACGACCTGTGTAGACTGTAGTGTACAAGTAAGTTTCAAAGACACATATTGCTTTAATACATAAACTGTATGCTAAGGTGTTGAGGTTTGAGTTGAAAAGTACTGCAACAGCTGCCTCTTTGCAAGGGGTAAAGCACCTGTTTCCACACTAATGCAACGAACTGGACGTGACCATGGTCACTAAGGGTGTATATTTTGCAAAACAATTACCACAAAGCTCTGGGCACAGCATATAGTGTAAGCTACTGTTGATGGTTTGAGGAGACAGTTGAGCTAGGAAGCACTAAAAATTTATGTAAATTGCCATACACTAACTGTATAAAAGGTATGGTGGATCATCAACCGTGGATGCTATTATTCTGCGAATAGAACCGGCTGGTTTAAGCAATAGATGCAATTCAAAGAATGGCAAGAAATAAGAATAAGAAATATAAAAAAATGTATATTTACTGTAACTGTCTGCCTTATCGTCCAGTTTATTTACTGTATTCGTCCAGTGAATCAATCAATAGTTAGTTAAAAGACTGATAAAAGTGCAAAGAGACTGAAAGAGAAAGTACAATCATAGCGTGACATATTATTACTCCAGGAGTACCTGGAACATATGACTAACATGTTATTACTCCGGGAGTACCTGGAACATATGAACAGCTCTATACTGTAGTAGGATATGACTTTCATTCTACTATGGTTTCTTTACTTCATCACGCGTACAATTTTGTCACCTACTGAACTTGAAAAACCGATCTTTGTATGTTTAAACAACAAATGTTATTTTATCTTTCAAAACTTCCTATCAGAAAGTTGGCATGTACACAAGTTTCTAGATTAATTACCCTAAGTAAGTTATAGTACTTTTGTATGGGTATAGAGGGTCCTATACAAACCTCAATAAACTCAATGGTTTGGCTACTGTTTTGCAGTATGTACCACCCATGATGGTTACAGGACTGTACCTATCTTTTCACAACATATGGACTCAAAGCTTCCTAGAGTTCATATGAAAATGCAGAATAAGTGATGTTTGTTTGAGCAGCTGTGTCCATGCTGATTGTGGCACTGCCCAAATTGTTTTAATCATTAATATCTATTCATAACAGACTCTGATAGGTTGTGAAACGCTCAGCATGTATACCGTTAACAGGACTATTTCAATGGTGGAACATATCAGAATGGTAGAATGAAAAGGAAGCGGGTGCGCTCAATCAGCCTAAAGTAGACTGATACCTGTTGTAAGTTATGTTGATCGGAGTGCAAATTTATAGACGACAGTCAATATATTATGAGAGGATTCAAGTACTGTTAAATTCATGATTTTCTTATATCACCAATTGATATGTACAACCAACGTACAACTCCATACAGATTCAATACTGTATGTGACACTGGTGCAGCACAACAGCATGCAGACCTGTGCAAAGAATGTAATTGATTATGATTGCATCCTACGCAGGCATTAAGGTTGAATTCTGCGTCCATATACTGTCATTAACAGATTTGTTACTATAAAACAAAGACTAATAACTGAGTACTTATCGTACAAAACTACAAATGCTAATTGCAAACTAACGGTTACAAATTTGTTGTTATCATGCTGCATCAGTTGCCTCTGTCCACAATAATTTAATTTACTGATAACTTCCTGAAATATATATATATACTGGTTGAGAACTTTCACATTAAGAGAATCATCACACAGATATGTCACATCAACAGATTTCTTCATAGCTAGCCTATATATGACAGTAATTAATAAATACAGCATTACAAAGAGACGAAAGACAGATCATGTTTAATTCAAACCTTGAACGTTCATGTTTATGAAACACTGAAAAGATCGCGCAGAGATTTCAAGCAAGGTCCCGTAACAAGGTTTTGTTTAAAACGTAAATGGTGCCTAGCAACATAATGTACAGAGTATAGCATGCTCACCAATTACTTGAAAACAAATTATATTGCTAGGTTGTTTCATGCATTGATGCAGAATCCATATATTTCAAATTACAACTAGGTATGTTTTCCAACATCGATTGCCAGCTAACATTGAAGAAGCTAACATTGTTAGCTAAACAAAAAAGTAAACATCGTTCATACGGGATAATTGAATAGTTCAGTCCGGAGTGAATCTGGTGGACAGTGCAGTAGCTAAGAATGATAATGGTAATAATTAAATTGCATGTATATGGTAAAATATAGTAAAAAAATCAGTAATAGACAGTTAAAAAAATATAAATAAATAAAAAAAATATGAAAAATGAAAGAAAGAAGTAGTTGAAACATTTGGATAGTTTGAATTCATTACTACAGTAAATTGTCAGTACAATAAATCTACACGCTGTAGAGCAACTAAAGTCTTTCTGTACGGTATTGTCTGTTTGTCTGTGGACATGTGTGTTTGTATGACAAGTGAATACTGGACAATTGATGTGACTCATGCAATGCTTTTTTACCCTTTACTGTATCTCTAAATAATAATTTCACAAAATGGCAGTCTCAAAAAAAAAAAACAAAAAAAAACCATAGTCATTACTTTTCCTGCGTTACCCTCAAAAAAATTAGCATATCAGATATACACTTGTATCAAAACTACCCGGAGGTGAGATTATTTCCAGATGCAAATTTGCCGCTCGATATGAATCCATTGACCTTTTTTTTTTAGATTCTCTTAGTCCAACATTTGAAGTTGCCTTATCCGATCTTATCTTCTTTTTTTTACGTTCAAGAAAGGAAAAAGAAAGGACACCATGATTTTATCTAAAAAAAACTACTGTAGATGAACAATATCACTCAAAATAAATTCTTGACCATGAACCTAGTTTAATGATGATTATGGGAAGCAGCTGTATATGTATAACAGTCGTTGATGAGAAATAGTGAATTCATCAGTTAGCAAATGAATGCAAGTGGAAGAATTAAACTGGAAAATGCAGGAATTGAACAGTGACAAATATATAACCATATACGCTGAAACTTTGACCAAGTTCTTTATTTCCAAAGGATGAGAAAAAGAGTTAACGTTAGATGAAATATCAAATGGAGTTGAATATTAAATTTGTGAAGTGGTGTATAATGTCATACTTGCCATACAGTAAAGGACATACAAAAGGTAAAGTTTCATCCAACTGTGAAAAAAAAATCCGGAACATTCAGTTTTTTATCAATCTCAAGTTATCGTGCTATTTTTCATGTATACCTTAAGATTCAGACTTCCATCCACGGGTAAGCGCAGAGCCCAGAATCCAGCCAAAAAGGCCTCCAAATTCAAAAGGATAGTTTATCAAGCTGTGCACGATAGTTGGTCCAAAGATCTGAATCTTCAGTAAGTACCAAAACAGATCCAGATCACATCAGTTCAGTGTCATTTTGCATAAAGCTTCAAAGTAAAAAGCACTTAGAGGCTATAGAAACAACGTTTGAAACTAAACTCTTGGATTGACCGCTTTGGAAAACTGGCCACACCAAATTATTCCCATGTCTCCAGAAGTTCAGTTTATTATAAAACCAAATTATCATTATATATTTTGAAGTTTGTTCTTTGTCTCACCGCTAGAGAAAAAAAATTAGTGAAACCCTTGAGAGATTTAAATCCGCTTCTCTGCCCACGGATGTACAGAGTAATTACTGTATCGGTTTTATACACGACTGTTTTGCGATATTACACCATTTGTCATCACGATTCATCCTCATGATGAAGCAATATGTACAAATACACGTCTCCACTACCAACCAAACTTGACTTAAAACTCTGAACAAACTAAAATTGTTATCAGAGTAAACAAAATACAGATGATTGATACGGGCTATGTTGACTTTAACACTATTTACTGAGAAAGGCTTGTGCGCAAACAGCCGGATCAGCAGAACAGTAGATCCATAGTCCCCTCAAGCTCTGTCCTTTTAATTTGCTCTGACTACATTTCTAAATCCATGTTGATATGGATTGGACAATAAACCAGTGATGAAATTTTTTTGGCAAAATTTTGACAGGAAGTGAAGCAAGTAAATTGTAAAATAAAATTGTACTGCAAAGCTGGAAACTCTTTCCAATCAAATCAGCCAATCAATCAATCAGATACTTGCAAATGAGGTTATGCTATTATTGAGCTTTCACTTTCATTCTCATCTTCATGGAGACATTGTACCTTACCAATCATCGTTTCCAATCTAAACTTTACCTCAGCTGGGTTGGGATAATTTAATTGCAAATTGAGTTGATTTTGTGAGAAGGAACATTGGAAGTATGAAAGACTCTTTCACGATGAAAAAAAAAAATTACAGTCATGATGGTTCCGAAAGCATTACCATGTTACTCCTGACCTACTGTACAGAATGATTAAAAACCCAATTTTAATTCCCACCCTGAGGAATGCCACTCTTCCATTTTAAGTATATATTTATCTTTCATCTACTGCATTTCCTGCAGAAGACCTACGTCTACCTGCAGATAATAAACATCTACCTACAGATGACCTAAACTTACAAATAAATGACCTAGAACTACCTACAGATGACCTTCATCTTCAATTCAAGCATAAAACCTACTGTATAGAAGCCCTACATCTACCTACAGATGACCTACACACTTACTTAGATGGCCTAGAACTACCTACAGATGACCTACATCTTTTATTCAAGCATAAGACCTATAGAAGACCTACAACTACCTACAGATGACCTACACTTACATAGATGACCTACAACTACCTACAGATGACCTACACACTTACAAATAGATGACCTACATCTACCTACAGATGACCTACATCTTCAATTCAAGCATAAGACCTACTGTACTGTACCTACAGTTGATTTAATACTTGATTGGTTTAGTTCCAAGTTGATGTGTCATAAGTGTCATTGTCTGTCAACTGACTTTAACCACTTTACAACAATGCACATTGTGCCTGTGTAGACCTTTGTTCCATTACTATCTAGTCATTCCCTTTAGCTGTCACACCCAGAATGTACAAATCTGATATGAATCAACCTTCTGTACTTATATAGAGCATTTCAGTTCTCTCCGTATTACTGCACAATATTGTGTACACATTCAGTACAGTGGGGACAGCAGGTTTCAGAATTTCAAACCGGTGGAAACAAATATTCGAAAATAATCAATAAATTCTGGTCTATGAGCTCTAAATCTAATTAGCATAGCCTTGAAACAATCAGGGGGTAATGAAGGATGTAATTACCCCATGAACTTGACCAAAGAAATGCACAAAGTTTGCATACAGTAAATGCTTCATATATGTAATATATGTCAGCCTCAACTGCATAATATGTATTGACTATGCATTTATTATTTCGAAAGAAGGGTATAGCTGAAATCCTTCATGCTCATCTTTAAACCTGCGGTTGGTACTGAGTTGTGGCTATAAACAAGGCTACTTGATAGTAACCTCTCAATAAATGGATCTATTTATGAGGATCACCAGTTGGCTGAGCTCCTAATTATTGTAGATTGCAATATGAAAAACTCTGTGTCCCACAAATTGCATATAGTGTTGTATATAGTGTTGCCCTACATTTGCAAACTTTTAACATTTATGCCTGTACATAAATTTTGTTGTTCCTGATGCACGCTTGGTGGATTAATGTAAACAAGAAAATTACAGTACAATTTTTTTTTTTCACAACAAAACTGTAATTTTCACAGCTTTTGGAAGACGCAAGAAAAAATGTTAGAAACAAGCAGAAAACCCAGCTCTGGCATTTTGATTACTTGCCATAAAATATTTCACTCCCTTGCCCGATTGATTTATGGGCAACCCAACATCAGCTCTCTAAAGAACAATAATAGGTTGCCTTGTATAAACTATTTCAACGGAGTTTAAGACTTCCCACTAGTTAATATTGTGATGCTTACAATAACACCTCAGACTTACAGTACTACAGTACCTGCAGGAAGATGACAGTTAAATACAAAATATAACATAAATCAAATTCATGATCACTACTGAAATTGTTCAACATTATGACTTTGGGTACAGAATGGGGCATGATTTGTTTATACAGCCATAAGTCCATACAGTACAGTATCTTTATACTCAGCCTGTAGCTTTCTTTATTGAAGCTGTTGTTTGTATAATATGATAGTACTGGACTATACTTTGGGGAGACAAAAAAATCAGAAAATGGTGTTCCTCAGAGTAGGGAGTTGTTGCAAAACTTATCCAGTTTGGATAATGACAAGTGACAAGCTTACCTGTCTCCTCACGACCTCAGCACTCTCATTCTACCGTGCCTAGAGTGAACTGGCAACCTTTAAACACTGTGCACCCTCTAGGACAGGTCCCCTCCGGTTAATGCTCTCCCTTCTCATTCTACCACCCAAAAGTGTTTAGTATGACACTGGACTACTTTGTGGAGACTAAAAATAAATCAATAAATAAATAAAAATAGAAATGGTGTTCCTCAGAGCAGGGAGTTGTGAGGGTCTTCTCGCTTAATGGCAAAAGCAAACCCAACTGCCATTAATGCTCTATATATAGAGCATATTGTATGTGATAGAGAATTACCCAAAATGAGCAACAACATTCTACAAGCCCTACATAAATGTAACCTCTTTCCACTTGGGAAAAGCAACGAAACTTTTTTTTAAGAGAATGTTAAATCTTACCTGTCTCACAGACGTATGCACTCCCAAGTCGTATAGACTACAAAAATTGACAATATATGTTTTTAGTACAGTACTAGGCCGCCCGGACTATACCCACTTCCAGGCATGCTATTTACAATCTAGGCTATTTTGCCAAAGTGGAGAATGACTACTAGTTTGGGGTTGAATATACAGACAGTACTTGTAAAAGTTCACTGACTTTATCAATCTGCTTTTGAATTTATAGCCTAGGAAAGGATAATAAAACA
>KN886626.1:0-21755 GCA_000934455.1 Apostichopus parvimensis
GAGTGGGTGTTGAAGTGTGCTATATTGCACCAAATTGCATCTGAGGCCACCTGGAAATGCAAAAAAAATCCCTCCCCTTAGACCCCTCCCCCAGGCCGGCCATCAGTCTTCAGCCCCCCCACTCAAAAGTACCTTCCTACGCCACTGAGATAATCCACTCTAAAGCTGCGAACATAAGTTGTTACTTTGTTCCACCAAAACAAAGAAATAAGAAAAATAACATAAGTAAGAAATAAATAAATAAATAAATAAACAAACAAACAAATAAAGTTATAATGAAGTTAGGCATTAATTTCAAACTTACTCAGCCCAAACGCAAAAATACAGTATAACATTAAATTTGCGTAATAAGAAAATGTTTGTTTCGGAGTAAACGCCAGACACTTTACACTCACTCCCATGGGGGTGGGGTGGGGGGAGTTGGCACAATAGTTTGGACGCTATGGGACACCTCTACCACATGTGTGCCCTGACCCTCCTACGGGCCTGTGTATGCACACTAATACATTACTGTGTAGTAAAAAATGTGCGTCTCTTCTAGTTACAAATCTAAATGGGCCATTTTTTACTCGGAGGTATACCGGTAAGCCTTATTAAGTTCAGGCTTATTAGTAAATGTCTGGTGCTTTATAACTATTTAACATCTATTTTAATGAAAAGGTCATACTTGCATAAATCAATATTCCTCATCACTTTTGTCGTCTTTTAACTCATTAATGAAATTTTCTCTGCCGATACGTTAGAAACCGGCGTTGCCCTTGTGTTACGAGACGTTATTATGCAGTAATTCGGAAATGTATAACTGCAAAAAAAAAGAAGACCTCTTTGGATATGGAAAGTAGGTGTTATCCTGTCCTACCCCTCACATTATCCGATTTGGTCAATTCTTCCCCTCTCCCGATCGCGTTCTATTGGCGTGCTACCAGTTCATGCACCGTCACTGTGGCAGTGGTTTGCTCAAAATCACACTGTCGTCAGTACCAAAATGTTCGAAGGGAAAAGAAAACATAATAAATAACAACCCTGTCGGTTTCTTCCCGTCCAAGGGATAGTCTGTGAGTCTCAAACTCGACATTAAGCTGGGACAGAGGACCTCGTAACCTATGAGCGGCCATTTGGGACAAAAATGCAGCTATGAAACAAATAAACAAGAAAGAAAATTGAAAAAGAAGAAATATGCAAAATGAAACAAACAAATGTAATACCAATGTAAAACTTGTGAAAGGCACACTTAAAAAGAGAAATAAAAATAAAAAAACAATCATGTAGCGAAACATATCAAACACATGCAACCGAAGGATAAACTAGGGTTCACCGGTCGAAGTTAAAATTGATCCACTTGTCATACCAAAGAGATCAATTGCCACCATAAAAACGAAGACATATTGTAAGCAAAAGAACATTGGCAAAAGCGAACGCTCACACGCGAAACGAACAAGTGCCCGAGGAGAAAAAGAACAAGCGCCACCATCAAGACGAAGATGAAACATAATCAAAGGACATTCGCACGAAATCAAAACGAACGTTTATGGCAAGCCATGTGGGACAAACACTGCATAATATATCAGCGTATTATTCGTAATTTATACGCGTATTAATTGGAATATATATGCGTATATATTATTAGCCAATCATATGGCCCAAATATATCCGCGTATTAATTCGAATATATACACGTATTAATTCGAATATATACACGTATTAAATATTATTAGCCAATCATATGGCCCAAATATATCCGCGTATTAATTCGAATATATACACGTATTAATTCGAATATATACACGTATTAAATAGAATACATATGGGGATTAAATCCAATATATGCACGGATTAATTAGAATATACACGAAAACACATTTCCGCTCTTGCTGTGTACATATACTAACGATAAATGTTTTGGCGGGCTCGCGAAATCGCTTCATAAAGCGAAACTTTACACATGTACAACACATATTATATTCGAATTAATACGGGACACTGGGACACTGCCCCATTGATTATCATAGACAGGCCTTGTCGCAGTGACCAATGGTACATACGGGCCGGATGATATGACGCTAAGACACGACATTTCTATGCAGCAAGGTCCGGTTCGAGCTGCGCCGTTGCGGTGTGCTGAGGGCATTCCTAAAATTATCTAAGAGGCGTACTTAGTTTAATCGCCCTCTGTTTGTCTTGATTTTTTTGTTCGTTGTTTGTTCGTTTTTGCCCACTGTCCGTTTTGATTCTGTCCCAACGTTCGTTTTGATTTATGGGGAAAACTTTCAATCGTGGGGGCGAACTTTTATTTAGTTCGCGCAGTCATGTCGTTTATCGATGGTTTGGTGTAGTTTAATTTGGTCTTTTAGTCAGTTTCCTTTTGGTTCGTTTGTTTCTTGTAATTAGCTGTATGATCATGTTAAGTTTCTTCATTTTGGTCTGTTTATTTGTTCTTTTCTTGTTTAGAATGTTTCATCTCTATATCCTTTCATTCTGTCTGTTATGCACTATATTCTTATTATTGTTCATTTTAATCTTTGTTCTTGTTTGTTTGTATCTTGTTTCATGTTGTATTTTTTGCCCAATGGCCGCCCATACGTTCCCCGACATTCAAATCAACGTGGAATCTGGGAAAATTCGTGTAGCGCCTTTTGGCCTACTTGTGCATGAAAAAAAGGTTACGCAATCGATACGATACGACAGTTGTTACGGTACATAGTTTCTGTGTTAACTGTACGGTATCTATTAACTCTCACACAGTGTTGTGTTTCATGAGACTCTACAATACAGTACAAGTACAAGGAAAGCGAACGAGAAGCCGTAGTTACTGTTAAATTTGCAAAGCATACTACACCGATTTCAAAATTCACTGTGGGAAAAAACTTCGTTACCATGTGTAAAATATTGTATTTAGTGTTATTTTGTATGGTTTGGTTACAAACCACCCATTGTTTGTGTAAGTATTAAACTTTCACTATTTAGACCCACTGTTACTGTTAGTGTTACTACTATAGGAGTAGGAAGTAGAATATAGCCTCGTTGGAACCTAGGCCTAAGGTAGTAAGATACTTGATAGATTATGCGAAGTAAAATTAACCATCGTCGCAGCGAACTGTCATTTAGAAGCACTTCTGATGATCAAACGTACAGTACGGCCAGATTTTGTGTAGCATTGTTTTTGACATTAATAATAGGCTCCAGAAAAAAAGCTGTTTGTGGGGCCACAAAAGGAAGTATTGGATATGCTCGGAAAACACTTAAGTTTCAGCTCAGTTTTTGTGTGAAACATGCATATCACATGCAAAAGAATATCATGTAGTCCATGCATGAAGTCCCATGGTTATCATTTCAAGTCCAAATGAGAATATTTTTGCCATGTTACAAAAACTAAAAGGGCATTCAACAATTTATTTTATAATGATACAGTATATAATTAGTTTAGATGCCAATGATACATTCAAACCAATATAGAGCTGTCCAGGTTCATAGCCAGTTCACCTCTGAAGTAAAATGAAGAAATATTAAGATAATAAGTGAATTGATGTACATGTTTTCAAGAATGAAATAATGATTAAAAGTATTGGCATTTAGGAATATGTTTTTTTCTCACATTGACCTTTCTCAGTCTGGATACCATTGTTATTTTATTTTCAAACTAGCTGCCAAACCAATGTCCCAGACAAATTATCTTACGGTACCAATGAATCATGGTCTGTCTGGACATCAAATGTTATAATGCTGTGTAGATGTCAAGAGTAAACCTTCAATATATTTTACATTTGTTCAGACACATATAGGTACCATAGGTCCAGATTCTCTATATTGATGGATTTTCTATATATTGATGGATTTTTACAAAATGTAAAAAATTCTAATCTTTTGGGTAGTTCCAACAGTTGTAATTAATACATTGAAGAAAACATAACCCAAATTTCAACATTTGGCCATCTGCCTACTCCAATTTGAGCACAGAAAGGCAAATAGTTCAAAGTAACATTACCTCAACCATTCTGATTGTACGTAACTAAGTCATATTGCTTTTTAACTTTAAATTCGGTACCAGTGTACTGTGGTTACCCTTCATAATAATTTTCTCACAAAAAAGGAGGTTAAAACCCTTAAGCTAGCCCTCTCCAGACCACAACAACTTGTCCTATCTTCCATCATATTAAATATGAGAACTAGATGTAGACATGTATGTTAGATGTTATGTGTAACAAGGACTGGAATAAAAGAATTGCTGAACTATAATTCTGAAATATTGTGAAATTATATATTTTTAGATAGGCAGACCTTAGTCCATTTACGGGTAGTAACATTTGAGAATGTCAGTGAATAATTGAAGTATTTATATTAAAATTATCAATTTTGGAAAATCCCTGGTACACCTGCACAAATGCGTGTGATGAGAAGGAAGTACTTGCAGACCTAATCTACAGTAGTTCCTACGCATAAGCTGTAATTCTTTGTCCTGGAAGCTATCAGCTTGCAAATCACTCAAGCTGTTTGCACTACACAAACTGCTCAAAAGGTACACTAAATGCATAGAGTGGCTACACAATGTGACACCCTGATAACATGTACCACACAAAAAAGTGAGTCTACATGTATGCATGCAGCAAGTGCTCTTACTAACATATCCTGAAGAAACTGCTGAAAGAAAACTGTTAAAATTCAAACAAATGATTTTTGCTCTACATCTTCGTAATTATAAATGTCAAAATTGACCCATTTTGGATAGCAACTTGCTATTGGAATGCCAGCTAAATTTTTCCCCTGAGCAATAAAGGTAATTAGCCTATGTTTGCATTGTCAACAGTAGGTGGAAGAACTTATTGTAAAAGAGCTGCATTCTATTTGCACGAAACCATTGATTGGATTGAACATGAAATACTGTAAACTGAGTTATCAAATGTGAGTTCACTGTACATTTGAAGGGATTGATAGTATTCTCCCAGGATTGGCTGAGCTTTGGACAGAGAATTGCCGTCTATAAAATCAACTCCCCGAACTGCAATCTTAGAAACAGTTTTGAGGATGAATAATTAGTTATAACTGTTAAGCTAATTATGATATTACACAATTCTTACATTTTGATCATGCAAGTTTGTTCATGTATGATATTACCTCCCTCCCCCGTCTCGACTGGTAGTCATAAAGGAGTGCTTGTGTTTGCAAGGGGTGGGGGAGGGGAAGGAATGGAGTCTTAGCAAAAAGCAGACATAAAATTGGAACTCACTGTTTTAAACCTGAGGTTAGGGTACACAACTTTCTTGTATAATGATACTTTGAACACAAGTGAGTAACCTTTATTCTGTGGAGTTATAGTCCGAATTTGTAGACCTGTAATTCTCTGGTTAGTTGTTGTTCTTTAAATTCTCTTCCATAAGGTTTATACTTGCTCTGCCATTTCTGTTCTTTCCTTTCTCTCTTCAGCAAAAGAACACCCAAGTTATCAGATATTAGGGGACAGTGATAGTCTCAAAAGAAGGTTTGCCCGACAATCTACCCCTACCGATGTCGAAGAAGTTATAGAGACCGTAAGTTTAATATCCCACATAGGTTGAGCTAATCGGATTATAGGAAAACAGAAAAATTTGATAGCTTAGTGTTGTCCTGCACAGGAATAGTCCTTTGCTCTGCAGTAATGTTACTTACATAATTGTGTATATATTTCTTATGAGTTGTGTCAGTGTGTGTCAGGTAGAAAGTGCTTGCTTGTGATTTTAGAAGCAGCCAATTACATATAACCTACAGTATATATAATATATACTGTGTACCTATATTACCACTGTAGGAGAGTTACATTAAACCTATTTTGTGATTCATAAACTGATATTGTGACTTGAATAAAACTGAAAAGATTGCTCAATGGTCTCATTAAAGCTGATGAGATATTTCCATGAGTGAGGTCTGTGGTTACATTGAGGGGTAAGGATAGTGGGCTTAAAATGGTCAGAGGTCTTTTGAGAAGGATAATAAAGTTACCCGTTTTGTATTCGAATGTGTTTTATGTATTTTGTCAAATATTAAATGACAAAAAAAGACTAGGTGAAGTTAACTAACAAAACATTCTAGTTTACAAGACAAAGAACACACATGTAGCTCTCACTGCAGTGGATAAAGTAACAGCTGAATCTGAGCAAAATGATGAGAAAACTTGCCACTTTAAGCTATGCCAAAAAACCCCAAAAACGATCAAGTCTGTTTCGTTAAATACACACATTTTGGTTGCATGTGTCCTGATGTAAATGTTTAAAGCATCATTCTGTATTGATTTATATTCATATTCAACATTCTGTACCGTAATTCATTACTCATGCATTTCAATAAAAGGATACTCCAAGCCCAAATTTCCCTTTGATATGTTTTAGAGACCTTCTAAGTAAAATCTAAGCATGCTGGTGAAACTTCCACTCAATTCCAATGTACCGTTTTCGAGATATGAGCCTTTGAATTTTTCTAATTTTCCACCAAAAGTGGACTTGAAGCAAACAGGTGTGATGTAATTGTTGCACACTGACAATTACAGAGTGCTTTGTTTTTCTTGATTTTCTAGTCTATTGTTTTGACCTTGAAATGGATAGGTGGCTAGTTTGCCTTAAGGGGTTGTGAAGTGCACATGAATCCAATGCCTGTGGTGTATTTACAATTGTGAATGTAACAAATTTTGAATAAGAAAAGTAGATGCAAATTTTAAAAGAAAAATAAAACATTATCTGTAACTGTGTAACAATAACATCACACCTGTTTGCTACAAGTTCACTTTTGCTATGAAAAATAGAAACTTAAATTGTTAATATCTCAACAACCAAACATAGGAATTGAATGCAAATTTCACCAGAATGCTTAGTAACATGTTCTTTTTGTACCTCAAAATACTGTGAGGACCATGGTAATGCAAGTGATACACATTGTCTACTAGTTAATCAGTGTTAATTGATAAGACCTCATCAACTTATCTAGAATGTATATTGGCTTTGCTAATTATTATCTTGAACAGCTGTTGTTAGGAACTAAAGATGTTTACAGTAAAACAAAAGATTAAATATAAAAAACCAATTAAAGCAGATAAAGTTTATGTCATCTGCGAAAGGGTTTTTTACTATAGACTCTGTTGTTTTGTGTGGTGTAAACAAATTACAGCATGAATGATATTTATGTATTAACTATCGGGTTTCTTTAACCCCGCTGCACATTGCCCGACCAATCGCGACCCGTCTCAACCATCGACCGTTGTTTCGTGGAAAATCGTGGATGGTTGGGCAGTGTGTTTGTGCTTAAGACTAGATGACTGATCAAGATTTTGAAAGTTTTACGTGATATTGGCTTCAGTCGGGGAAAAAGGAACATGAAAAGTTATCCCTTCTGTGGCAGTTCACGACAGAAACTGTCCAACCTTAACAACAAATGAAACCAACCATGGGAAAGTGATTGTGCATGTGGACGTAAACGAGCACAGGTCGTTAACAGGAGGCAGTCATTGTTATGAGGTTATTAGAGGGGGGAGGGGAGGAGGGGCAGACGGGGTTCAGATCAGGATTTGGGACAGTCCAATTGGGTCAGGTCCTGGTCAGTCTGGCAGTTTTTTGCAGCTCTGCCTTTACAGACTTTAGAGCTTTATATATTAATTTTTTTGTCAATTTGGTTTTTTTTTGCTGTCTGTAAAATTACCAGCTATGAATTTACTTTTTTTTTTTTTTTTTTTCTCCAGGACTTTCACAACTACTATAATTCCAGTTACTATGCCTCCAGACCAGACTATTTCATTGATTTAGAACGGGATGAAGATGAATTCACGACCATCACTCACGTGGGACTCTCGTCAGCTCACTTGAGAGCAGCAGTAAGAGTTTCAATCTATTTTTTTTGTGTTGAGAAAAAAAATCTATTCCTTTTAATTGTGTTATTTCCAAGGTTATACAAGGCAGGGGCAGGTATATTGGCCTTTATGCCTCTGAAGAGAAAAGGGGAGAATTTCCCCGAGTCATTTCCAAGTGGAAAATATATTTTTGAGATATATTTCAGTTTCAAACTGATCGATCCCGTTTGGATAATTTACAAGAACATACAGTAATTGTCAATATGACCACACATGAATTTCGAATGTTGAAAACTACTTCCAGTTGTCTTTGCCCCACAGTCCATAAAGTTCATCAGTTATTTATTTCCATGTCCTCGCTTACCTGTCTCCTCACAACCTCCGCACTCTGTCTGCAATGTGCCCAGAGTGAACTGGGTAACCTTTTTAGCGCTGTACACCCTCTGCGACCGGTCACCAATGGTCCGTGAGCAGGTCCCTCGTTCTACCACCCAAAGTGCTCGGAAAGTTTCTCGTTTCACATGGTCCGTTTGAATCCTATGGAACTGACCAGTTAACCCACATTTAGTATGCTACAAGCAATTCAGTGTTTTTGAAATTACTCTCCCAGAGGTCTCAGTGAGGTTAAAGTGTTTCGCCCGACGGTGGCGGTAAACTGTTTCTTGAAATGTAAACATGAGTGACCATCATTTACTGTCAAGCATATTCGTGGGGCAATATTGATCAGCTTCAACATTAAGTGATGTTACTTGCCAACCTATCTACTGTATTGTGTACTTGCCAACCTATCTACTGCATATCTACTGGCGACTTTTGCAGCATTTCTTTCACCCGTTTCAACATTAAGTGATGTTACTTGCCAACCTATCTACTGTATTGTGTACTTGCCAACCTATCTACTGCATATCTACTGGCGACTTTTGCAGCATTTCTTTCACCCGTTTCAACATTAAGTGATGTTACTTGCCAACCTATCTACTGTATTGTGTACTTGCCAACCTATCTACTGCATATCTACTGGCGACTTTTGCAGCATTTCTTTCAACCGTTGTTTGTATCATCCAACAGAAGGTCACACTCATTTTGAAAATCTTTAATTCCAACAAAGGAAACTCCTGTACCTGTGGTTTATAATACACTGCCTCATTGAATTAACAATTAATAATGGATTTAAATTTTGCTCAGGTGGTCACTATTGAGAACACTGGATATTTATACCAGTTGAGGGAAACAGCAAACACTATACACGTAGCAAGTTTGTTTGCCTTTCTTTTTCGAGACTTAATTATATCGAGGTGCAGTTAAAATTAAAATTTGCTCTCGGTTGTGATCGCAGCTTAAACAAGTGACCGTAGTGGAACCGTTTAAGACTAGTATAGTGTGCTGACACAATTATAACCACCACTATGATCTCTTTGTGTACCATATCATGTCTCAATGAACCACCACAACCTACCAAATATTGCTACATTTTCAAATAAATTTTATATCAAGTTGATCAATCTTTAAGACACCATATTGTCAACAAGTGAAGAAGTTTGTCAGCAAGGGATTAATAATTCCAGTCGATTCCTAACATCTTACAATATGCCCAGAAGCTATTCTATTATTAGTGTTAATCTTAAGTAAAGTGCAAATTGGAAGATTTTTGAGATTTTCAACTCTTACGTCATTACTTCAAATGAAACACTACTGATCAAGCGGACTACGTCGCTGTGGGATTTTAGTAATCCAATTTAACTGAAACATTCACCAAAGTCCTTTCGAAAAGCTGATTCAGGAGAGAGAACGAGAAGAGAGAGAGAGATAGTGAGCAATTTGGCCTTGGAAAATACTTAAAATTGACTTTTCTACTCTTCTCAGCAGTTTCTCCGGCAGAAGCGTTCGTTTTGGTAACAATAATTAGTTTGGGTCGTTAAAATATACGTTGCTGATTTTTTTGCTCTACAGTTAACATTTCAGATCGCACTTTTGTACTGTTTGGATATCATAAATCACACATTATGTGCAGTACAGTTGACAGCGATTGTGTGCAAAGCGTAAAAATACACACTTTGAACTTTTCAGACTTTCTATGTCAAAGGTTATTGATGATAGCATAGCATCGCTTTCTTTTGTAGTTGAACTGTCCTACAAATTCACCCATATACCTTCATACCCATAAAAACAGGGAATATGCACTTTGTAACATTTTGGAAGAGGATAAGAGAGCTCTTTGTCATCCTTGAGTCACCACTTGGAATTCTATACATGTGTGGCTTATATATCTCTATCCCTTGTGCTAAACAATGAATAACTTGTAGTGTAATGGTGATAAGGGTATACAGTATCAGAGTAAACAACACATTATCTTGGACTTGCAGTGTTTCGTACTTGATATTCCAAGTAACAGGTTACCACTGCTCAAATATCCAAAGAGAAACTGTTACCACATGTATACCATATGATGGGACAGTGGTCTTATTGTAGTTAATTATTAGTCATGCTGGCCTGATTAAACAGCACTTTGAGGTTAGTGTAAATAAGCCATGTAATATTCACAAAACACTGGATTCCCCTAAATTTAGTTAAATTAATTATGCCAGGCCTATAGAATTCCACACAATTTTAACCACTTTACTAAAAAATTGCCGACTGGTGCTTATAAAATGATCATTACTTCTCAGACTCCATGCTCAATGTTCAGCATTAAAGCAAGATGGTTTACATTTGACTCTGCTTTGTAATTCCACCAACCTGGCTTGTGCCCTCCCCCCCCCCCCCACTGTCACAGACAGACTGTGCTGATATCAAACCCAGCACTCCCAATCAACAAACAAGAAGTTGAGTTTTCAGTTCTTTCTGAAGGATAAGGCATAAAGCTGCGTGAGTGCAGCTCTGTTGATAATGCATACTAAATGTCAAACTTACGTGCATAACAAGGAGTTACAGTTTAGTTTCAGTTTTCAGTTTCCTTTATTCCAGTATAAATAGCATAAAATACAATTTATAAATAGGAGAGTATAAAAAGTCATGATACATAAATTACAATAAAAAGAAAAGTGATTAAAGGCAATCAAAGAAATAAATAAGAAATAAATAGATAACAAATAAAAAAAGACATTTAAAAGGTAAGTAACACTATCAACAGGTTTAAAAGTTGACCAATTCCACCACTGATCCGTGGCCAAACCAAAGCTGTGTTTACAAACTAAGGAACATAAACTATGTTGTTCATTACATTGACCTCGTGGTAGCGTTGGTTTCGGCATCAACGCTGTTAACATTCTACATTGAAAACATGAGGAGAGGAAAACAGAGAGAAAGTAAAAGGTTTCCCGCACCTTGAGCACCCTTCCAGCGCCTTGAGCACCCTTCCTGCACCTTGAGCACCCTGTCTGTGCCTTGAGCACCCTTCCCACACCTTGAGCACCCTTCTGGGTGGAATATGCACGCGTTATAAGTCACCATTAAAATGCCAGCTCCCAGACATAACTTTGCGACCGGGATAACTCCCAAACGGAGCGAAATTTGTCTTAAAACTGTTCAGGGGAGTTGTTCTAATTCACAAAGATCTCTGTCATTACTTCTAAGCTAAAAGACCATGGTTTAGATTTGTGACATCCCTTTAACTGTTTAACCCTGTGTTAAAGAAATATTTGTAACCCATAAGTTTGATGTATTTCCCTTGTTTCATTGTCAAACCTTATGCCTAGTTTTTATCATTTGTGCTACAACGTCAGTGGCCCAAAGTATCCGATTTCATTCTCAGGTGTACCTGGTCTGTCCATTTAAAAAGAATTTATCTGATCCTACCAGATCGTAGCTCTTAGTTTATTTCCAATATGCAGTGCTTTGACTTGCTCCTTGCAAGAAACCAAATGTGATACTGATAACAATTCAAGACAACCCTCAAGTGATAAATTAGTAAATTTTCATTATACTATTTTGCTTTGAACATCGATTTATGTGCTTTAACAATATCGGCACAATAATGATAAATGTGTTTGGTTTCTCACACATGATATTGTTTCACAAGTTCGCTATTAAAAGGTATTGCCACCTTGAAACCTGACATTTCCATGTACGGTAACGTACAGTATATCATACCCCTTGCATAACAGCATTTTGAAAGCTACTGTGTGTGGAAAGCCTTCAATTATCTGCAATGAGTGTTTGAGAAGTGTTTGTGAAGTAATATAATTGCAAACAATTTTTGAAACTACGACACTCGATCAGAAGAAATGTTCTTCTTTAACTCGCCATGTATACAGGTGTAAGGATGCTGCTGTTTCAGCAGACTTCAGTTCATATAAAGCAGCAATTTAAATGTGACACACAAAGTAATTCTATATAATATGGTACAGTACACGTGATGCTATGCTGTAAACTGCTGTAGATACTAGATATGGCATGCAATCTTGAGTGTATATTATTACAGTATTTGCACAGTTTTGACGACCACTCAATCCTCTGTCCAGCATCCATGGCTTACGTGCATCACACGTTATATTCCACTGTTAATGATTTATTGATACAGAGGTTGATCGTATATCCAACACCTTACAGGTATACAGTACCATGGAGGTAAAACATGCTGTATCAACAGTGTTAGAAGACAGTCTGTTGCAATTCACATTACAGTAAGCAGGCTCAAATTAATGTTTTACCGTACGTACAGTACTGTAGTTTATAAGCCTGCAAGTGACACAGTTTACAGATTCGTGTAAATCCATGCTTATGGTAATAAAGTTGACTTATATCATATTTTGCTGTCCACAATTAAGCCCCAAAAAGTTTAACAGGCATGCAGGTATGTTAGGTTCCATAAACTGTAGATAGTTGCTATAGACTGGCATACATTGTGTGGCCAATATTTGGATGTTTATAATGTTCGGACTTCATTTCCATGAATTGTAGTCAAAGTTTTGTGTTTTAACAAGAATTAATACAAACAATTTGTTTTTGGGGGGGGGGGGAAATTTAGGATTTGATCAAACATTTGGAACTCATGGCTCTTTACATTTCTTCTGATGGAGTGTGCAATGTACCATGGTATAGATATACATAGCTTAACAGGTTGTGAATATTTCATGCTGAGTGAATGATGCACAATTTTGCACAACCTTACTTTGTTTGAGTGCTCCTTCTTGTAAATATTAAATTGAATGTACTTCCTGCTTCAAGTATTATTAGAATAGGCAAACAGTTTTTATTGCCAGTGTAGGTGCTCCCAGTGCTTGTCAAAGTGGAGACAAGATTTTGTAACATTTGAAGTTATACAAGCTGGGATTTATATATAAATATACTGTATTGTATATAGTTCTGTGCATAGCTGTACAAGGTCTTTACACACTGTAAATGTGTGGTGCAAACAGGAGTAACAAATTTAATTACATTAACAGAAATAGATTTAATTTTCCTGGTCAGTTTTCCTTCAATCATTCACATATTGAGAAAAACAAATAACTGAAAAATTAATTAACCACAATATTTATGGATTGTTCTGTAGACATTTTGGTTCAGCAACATCAATTAAACAACTTAATGCATCCAATTGTTTTGTTTTTAATAGGTTTGTTCACAATAATTTAGAATTTTTGTGTCGTGAACAGTTCCAAATAAGTCAGTCAGAGAAATTTGCTACAATTTTAATTTTGAAAATGCAAAGACAATTAACTGGCTAAAATGGGATATTGAATCAGTGTGATCGACCACAGGAGTTACATTCTCAGAAGAACACATGATTTGAAATCCTGAGGTTGACCACTTGTTCGATTCCCATCCTAGTGATAATTTACTTTGCCTTTTTCATAGTTCTTGATATGGACTGTAGCAGTTTGCCTCAATTTTCATATATGCAAATTAGGCTAGGCTGTTCTAATTACTTTGGAAGGGAATCTTTCAGACTAATCATATATACTGTAGTGTAAAAGGGATGATAATTGTCTTGAAAAGTAAAAGATGTTTGTATTATAACTTTAATCATATTCTGTGATTTTAAATTAAATGCAACAAGCCAAAAAGACAGTCTTCGGTATTTTGTAACCTATTGATAGCAATCGAGAATTACTTCTGCACTGTGTCGAAGCCTAGGTCACTGGTGCTGGGGGGGGGTGGGGTTGGGGTCTATAATATCACTGCAGCCGGGCTGGGTAAGCATGTGATATTTTGTGCTCGGCAGTTTCACACAACGGGCCCTGCTGGTCTGCCGAAATTAATCTCTGTTGTTTGATATTAACGCAGGCTCGCAGCATGGCATTCGGCAGCTTTCCTATGGAGCTCTGAGATAATTGCCAGGTTTCTGCATAACACCCATTATGACCCATACTGGGTGCTGAGAATAACTTTGTTTACCATCGGATAAGCACCGTCTGCCTCTGTTTACATATCCAGTTCATTATGTGTTTAATAAATTGAAATTGATAAGTAATATTTACCAAAGAACTTCTTTCGTAGATAAGACATCCAATTTAACTCACAATATTAGCTTTGGATTTACTTGCCTAACCACGGTTGAGAAGAATGGGTGTATCATATCATATCTGCAAAATATGAAATGTTTTGTTAAAAATGTATGAAAAATTACGAATCTGCAAAATAAGAATATAGTTCCCAAAATGTGAAGATGATGGCAATTTTAAATAGTTAGTGTAGGAAGTGTGATATTGTCATTGTGAAATATTGGTAGGATATTCAGTCTGTAGAAAGAAAGTTACCAGAGATGGACTTGATGCAAACAAAAAGAACTTACTAAATTAGGTATCAAAGTAGTAAGTACTAAGAACGCCTAGCCGATTTCCCCCTATATTCATTTCATTTATTGTGCGTGATATTCTCATTCAATATCTGTTGAAATTTTCATTAAGCTCTATTTGTTTTCAAGATATACACATTTGAAGTTTTGATATATCTGGAAAACTCATTAAATATGTGCAAACGATGACATGGAGTGTTGCTATCATCAGCATTTCTTATTTAAGCCCTTAATAAATTAACCGCTTATTACAAATCCACATATATCATTTGAATGATGTGATGTTCCTCTTTTCAAAGAAGACAATAAAATACTTCAAGAAATTACATTAGACCACAAACCTCCTTGAAACGAAGGTTGTGAAAACAAAGGGATAACATAACAGAAAATTAGGCAGTCACTCCCTGTACATCATCAATGTGCATAATTAGCTAATGTTTATTCATAAATAAAACTAGAAATTGAGAAAAGACTTGTACAATGGTCAATCTTAGATGGAATTTGATGGGAGTTGCAGCTATTTTTTATGATTTTTATGATTTTTATGATTTCTATTATTCCTTTTTAGACCTGATTCTAGGACAATTTTGTCCATAGACCTGTGTCCGTAGACCTTTGACAGATGAGCATAGATTACTGAACATGTCATCTTAATTACAAAGCTGCTGTGTATACACTTGGGTTACAGCCGGTAGCTAATTTACTAAATTAAACTCCCCTGTGGTTGGATTGAGCAGGAAGTACCTAATATTCTGAGTACATCGCAAATGTTCTGTTTGTGAGACCTACCCTACACAACAAGCAATCCAGTACTGTAATTTCACTGAAGACTCTTTACGTATACGGTATCAAGGACCGAAAAGATTATCTTTGTGATTGTAGTATAAATTAAAGAGCAATAAAGGAAATTAATATGAACTTTGGATTGAATATATAGTTGATGTGCTTCTTTGCAATTTAACCTCAAAACCAGGGATTTTGAAGAAGTTCCAGTGATTCGTTTGAAACTTTTTTACACTGTAAATGTATTACAGCTTGCAATGCAATTATAAATTAATTTAAAGTTTTTTTGGGGGGGCCCCAAACCAATTAATGCCTTGTACAATAGGTGTTTATTAATTACTATAGATTGATTACATCAAATTAAAAAACTACAAAGTCATAGTTAAACAGGTTTTCTTTTACAATAAAAAAAAAAAAAACACAATAGAATTCTGTACATATTCAATGCAGTGCTGTGTGCCTGACATATATAGATGAATAGAGTTCTTTATGAATGCCTGGTCAGTAAGACCGTAGGCGTACTGGTCTGTTCAATTGTGCAACCCATAGTGCACCAAGACAAAAGTCTGCTAGCCAGCCTGCCCATTTTCCCCAATTTTCACCAAATATCCCTGGAATATTTTTGGCGTACGTGCATTTTTACAATAGCTGACTGATATATCTAAAGCAAAATCTCCCGCTTCTATGTATTGCTAGTCGGTCTTCCGGCTGAAAGCAAATGACTCTGCAGATTCTGTGGGTCACTGTACTCTGCTATGGTATATAGTGCAGTTGCCATGAAACTGCATTTCGGTAGCTTTAGCCTGCAAATTCATGGATAAACTATGTGTCAGCAACATAGGCAAGGTGAATCAGTACTAAATGCATGTTCCGGGTTTACTACAGGAACACAAATTTACCTACTTTGACACTGTGATTTGTATGAAAAAAATGCTCCCATTGGAAATGAATTTTTTATCAATGTATACTCTTTTTTTTTTCCCAGAACTTTATTTGGAAATGAGCCCAGCTGGAATAATTTGGCGTTCAGATTTTAAAAGTGGAGAATCTGTCAATTAAATAATTCATAGAATACTTAAATATCTTTCCTAAATGAGCATTATGAGCACTTAGAAGACCTTCTAATTTCATAGTTGCATACAGTATGTGTATAAAGCAGTTTGTGCACTCTGCATTTAATTTTGCTATAGTATGTGATGACCAGGTTAAATATTCCCTATTTTAGCATAATTGACTGTTTCTTAGACAGCAGTTTGTTATAAACACAGTTAAATGGTGATTTGTTTTAAGTTCTACATACATACATGCCATGTTACCTTTGATGGTTAGTGCAGACAGTATAGTCGTTAAATAAATAACGCAGTGCTCATCAGGGATATAGCAGGACAACAAATTTTCTTTGGACAATCCTCGGTAAGATCTGCCCAGATAGATGGAAATAGCCAGAAGCAGTGAATAAAATTATTAGTTTTGCATAGCAGTTTCAATGCATCTGAACATTGTCTCTATATACTGTACATAAAATACTATAGTGCATGTGTACACACAAAACCTACCATATACAGGGTATACTGTACAGTATTGTCCTTAAATAGCAATTGTCACATTTTGAAGAACTTTAAAAAAGTAGTTGTAACTTCTAAGGTTAATTGATTTTTGGCTTTCAAGAGAGGAACCTAATCTAGAATGAGCCTGTTTAAAACCTAGCGTAGTTTTTAACAGGTCGCTGCTTGAATTAAGCCATCAAATTTTGTTCCAAAATGCAGGAATTCTAAAAATAAGCAGGTGTCATGGCATGTAGGTGCATGTTGACAAAGTTTTTTTTCCCTTTATTTTTCATGGGATTTTTAACACCTATACAGTAGGTGAGGTCTACTTCTCACAGCCCTATAGCAATCTCATGCTCCCTTGCCTAACTGTGGTAACCTTTTCAACACAGGTCCACCCAGTCACTCCTCACCATTTATCCATGAAAGGAAAATGTTTACTGAATATAACCACTGTAGAGTAAATTAACAAGAAGAATTCAAATTTGAATACATGTAAAAAGTTTCCAGTTAACTTATTGGAAATTTTTGCCCTTTTGAATGACTTGTAAATGTGTAATACTGTCAACAACATGTATCTAGGCTACCTATGTGTTACTACTGTACTGTACATTCATATCTAGGCTACTGTTCATTCATGTATAAGGCTACATGTATAGGCTAACGTACTGTATATTCATGTATAGGCTACATGTATTGGCTACGTATGTAGGTTTATGTAGAAGTACAACACTCATTCACCAATTGACTATTAACAATTTGACAATACTATTCAGCAATACAGTAGATGGTTGGTTAAATTTAATCAGAGCTGCTAAGCTTCCTGGTTTTATACACTTCATGTAATGTACATAGATCCGCCATTATAAATGTGTACATACAGTACAGTGCAGGAATTGTATGACTTGCTTCCTTGTAGAAAAATGACAGGTTTTAAACTTTTAATATTGTGTTTAAAGCTACTCTAGTACAATAATAAAAGAACACAGAGTCATCATAAAGTATTTTAGATAATTTTTATTTATAAGTGTAGACTAATATCTGCCATTTAATTCTGGGTCAACTCAAGAAAATGTGATTGTCTCATGATTAACTGCAAAAATAAAAAATAAATTAAAAGAATGCCACAAATTGACTTAAGTTATAATGTAGTCAAGAAAATAATTACTGTGCAAAATATTTTAAAGATCATGAATCATTCAAAATCAGTATCAATACAGAGTTTATCATGGCCAGTTAAAACATTTTTGCTTGATACTGTACATATAGTGAAGGTGAACTCTTGGCACCAAAGTTGTTAGATTTTGACTACCTTGTAAACCAAAACTTGTTTACATTACTGCAGCTGGTATCAAACTTGGTTAATACTATATAGGCAATAAGAAAAGAATGGAGATTCTGAAGTTTGTCCAAATTACACAAATAAAACTTGCAGTCACAAGAAACAGGGTTACTTTTTTTTAATAGTTGGGTAGTTTATTAACTGGCGTACTTAACTAGTCGTGACCTACAGTATGTAGAAATAGCTTTAGATAGTATTGGAAACAGAGATGTTAGTACTGTGCATACAGTATGGTGAATTAATAATTGCACATCTGTGACATCCAGAGAATATTGCAGAACTCTGTTGTTAAAATGTATTAAGAACTTAGAAGGCCAGATTATATTTATTTAGAACATAGCAGGTCCTTCTTCAAAGGCAAACAGTTTACCTTTGAAGAAGGTCCTGCTAGGATTGGAATATCAGGCCCTCTCACTTAAACATTTACCTACACAGGCTAAACAAAAACAGTTTTTCCCTCTAAGCTCTGTTGTACTGTCCATACAGTGTAACGTAAGTTATACGTTTTAAAACATACATATACTCGACACAGAGAAAAATGTATATGACATTAGAATCTTTAAAAGTTTAATGGTGATACTGTAAATCACCTTTTGTATTTCCCATTAAGTTCACAAAACGTATGAAAGTCATGAAAATATGTATTTACTTCTGAGTAGATCGTATCGTATTAATAAGTTGTCCTGTCTATACAGTGTATAGTAAGTTATACCTTTTAATATACTCGACAGAGAAAAATGTATGACATTTACAGTTTTTCAATTTTAATGGTGATAGATCACCTCATGTATTTCCCCTTTCCAAAACGTATGAAAGTCATGAAATACAGTATGTGATTTAGTATTTACTTCTGAGTGGATCGTATCGATTGCATCATATGTTAAATTAATAAGTGTTTGCTGAAATATGGAACTTGAATGTTTTGTCATGGATCCTTTCATTTAAAGGCATTGGAGACTCGCCCCAATCCGAGTGCCGCGCTCTGAAAAAGTTAACTTTCCGTTGCTTGCAAATGACGTATTCTTCTTGTCGCTACAAAATGCAGACAGTAATGAAACGTGATACCTTGTTATCTTTTATCTAGACCTGAGAAGTCCACGCTGCTACAGTATGTACACTGTGTTGTGGGTATTGACCGTAGCTGTATGTATCAACTGTACACTAGTGTCTAATTACCGGCAATAGCAAGCTGTGTGTGTATTTTCTGGGATCCATGGTGATGTCTAACACTTCTATTACACCTCATTCGAAACTAGGTCAGATTACCGGCATGAGACGTTTCTGTGTGCGCGAGTCTTCACACCCTTTAAGACATACAGAACCATCTTAAATACTTAACTGTATTTACTGTAGGCTAGCTCATACAGAACATTAAATGACCTAAGTTCTAATGCTGTTCTGTGTAATTTAGGAAAGTTTGAATAATTGAAGTACCTCTCAAAATAAATATGCACACTGGATATAATGTGAAATATATGGGACAACAACACACATGTGAGTCACATGCAGCATACAGTACATATCAGTGCTGCAGCTGTACTATAGGCTTATTATGTATCATATCATATTAATAAACTATGGAAGTGATTGATGTTGTTTTGCCATCGATGTGATTAGACATGTTTACCGGCTGATAAATCCTATAATGGAATATTATTTTCTTATAGTGCAGGTATACGAAATGATTGACGACCCACTCGGGCAAATCCAATGATCCGATGTTTTAATGTAGTGAAGCATACTTTACTATGTAGGAAAGTTAATTATTTTTTCTCAAAGCATATAATATAAACATGATGTTCTGAACATTAGCGGGACAACAACACTATGTATACTGTGGACTCACATAATGCAAGTATCGTAGTAGGCCTAATGTATCATACAGTGATAAACTATGGAAGTGAATATTAAAATGTATTTTTGCAATCAATGTGGGGTGAATCAGCGGAAACCTGACGTGGAATATCTTTTTCATTGCACCGAAATACAATATGATGGACGACCTACGTACTTTGGGCAAATTTGATGACCGCACGTTTAGCGCAGTCAAGTGTACTTCAGGGACATTTGATTGCATTTCCTCGAAATGAATGTAAACACTAAACATAAATGGGACAACAACACTGTGCACATACATCATACAGTATTTGTACTGTAGGCCTAATAAGTACTACTAAAATATGGAAGATATTTATATATGCCTTCTATTGGTAAGACACACACACACACATGTATAAAGATCAACACACCAGAAAAATTCCACTTCACGACCGGATTCGTCCTCTTGGGACTCATCAGGCAAAGGTTGGAATCGAACCCCATATCTTGTGTCACAGACCAAAGTCCGTACCACTCGACCACAGTGAATTCTACAGGTGTGTGAATGCGTATAAACTGGCTTTGTATAACTGTCAATGAGGGTTTATTACCCAGGTGTTATGATTGTACAGAGTGCACCCCTTGTGCTTTGAATCTGACAATTTACACAGAATTACCACTTTTTATAGGCAAGCTAATTAAGCCGTAATAAGAAATGAATTTGTAGCAATGGATTGCTTTCATAATTTTCATGTGAAGTGATGGATAACAAACAGTGCTTGGGTGAATCTGTTGAGGACTACACTAAAATTGTGTACTGTATATAAGTACTTGTTAGTGGTGAAAAGCAATCATTGGCTGTACATACACACATTTGCACTTACTTCAACTATTGAGAAAATGTATGGAAAGTAATATATAGTACTGATAAAATTCCAAATACCTATAACACATATACAGTTAGCAGTGTGACTACTTTAATAAGCTATTATGTCTGTTTGGATTATGGTACATGTACGTTGTCAATCAACCTTTTTTTCTTCCTTGCTAGTAGCAAAGGAACCTATGCAGTCAGGTTTGTGTGTGTGTGTTTGAATGCAGTGGCGGAGCTAGGGGTATTGGTCAGGGGGGTCGAGAATGGTCTGTAGGGGCGCTTTCGACACTATCGAAGCGGAGCGCCACCACAGGTTGGCGCGGAGCGTACATACATTTTTTGAGTAAAGATACTCCCTAGATAGCCGGAAATTACCCTTTCCAGGCCTTGCTAATTTGCAGATAAACGAAGAATAAATAGGTGTCATCGCCAACAAAATGTGACAAATGTCAATAGGTAGATGAGAGGGCAATAAAAAAGTCAATAATCGCGAATAAGTAAAAAGTGGTAAAGAGCTGAAAAGGGCGCCAGCAGTCCATTTGAGTCTGTCAGGGGGGGCATCCGCCCCCCCTGACTGTATGGACACTCCGCCACTGTTTGTATGCGTCAGTGACACTTGCTTGGGTCTGCGATAACTCAACAACGGAGTGATGGATATTTGTCATAATTGCTGTGTAGATGGACAATAGTGAGAAGGTGTGCCCTATTGTTTTTGGTGCTGACCTCATGGAAATTAATGAGGTTATGGGATCAAATGTAGAAATCATTACATTGCAATAACTCTGCAACCTTAAGTTGAATTGCAGCCAAATATTTTTTACAGTTGTTGGTTAATTATTGCTGGTACAGAA
>KN886626.1:21805-32389 GCA_000934455.1 Apostichopus parvimensis
GTAGAAATCATTACATTGCAATAACTCTGCAACCTTAAGTTGAATTGCAGCCAAATATTTTTTACAGTTGTTGGTTAATTATTGCTGGTACAGAAGGCCTAACTATTTCAGGACCATCTCGGCCCCTAAAATTCCAGCCCTATATTTGGGCCGGGTGGGCCCAAATTTTATTTCCCCCTAATAGCATTTTGGGACGGATTCTTTGGGCAAATATATTTTGAGCCAGTTTGTGTAGGTTGAATATTTTTGGGACCATTTAGGCACAAGTGTAAGAAATAACCTATAAACAAACGACCAAGAGCTAAATTATTCATGATTTTCATCCTTGACTTATTAGGTTGGTCACACCACATCCATATAATCAACCGTGTTGTTTTCTGTGTGCATATAAAGAATACTTATCAGTGAACATAAAATTCTTAATCAGATATCTCTGAAATAGTATGTTTAATGATCTTTAAACATATGTACTTGGATAATACAATGTAAACAGTGTATGGATACAATACATGCTTTTGAGATCATAAAATTTGACCTCATTAATATTCATGCATGTATCTGTTTGATACTAAATAGACTTTGTTAACATCATAACTGATTCCTGGTACCTTCATTTATATGTTGCCAAATTAGTCAATAGATATAAAATTGATAAAATCTCTCTTCATTTTGGTGTGCAAGTACATAAATATTAACATGTACAGGCTTACCACACTATGAATATGTTTTGGCATCGGAACCACTAAACGTTTTTGTTTTCTTGTTCATTTTACTGTACTTTAATGTTGGATCCTGCAGGGGTGGGGGATGGGGGGAGGTGAGGCCTCGTGCAGGAGATCAACATGCAGGACATTACAAAGAATACAGCAAGTCGCATTGATGAACCCCCAAGTAATACGGTAGTTGCGTGCACCCTTGTATCAAGTACAAGCATCGCACGGCACAAAACAGCCCTGACATGAAGTCATATTGTACATATCCTGATGATCTATGGCCACCCTGATCCACCAAGCTTCACACTTGTCATTTGATCCTGAACTCGTGAACTAATCTCCCCCAGAAGGACGATTAAGATCTCGTGGTCAGATTCTGAGTGGGAGAGCTGCGTTCACACTAGGATCACACGGATCAGATCCCTGCTAGAGATCTACTGTAGTGTGAAATAACTTGTTGACACAGTGCCTTTAAAAGTAGATCGGAGCATCATGAAGTACTTTGGACTAATGGAAGCTAGTCCTGTATGGCTGTATGTAAACATGTACTTGATGTATATGGAATTGTGGGAAGATATTAAATTAAAAACTGAAGAAGAAGTTCTCAAAACAAATCAAACATTCATATGCTGTGTAAACTTGGCAAAAAAAAAACCCCAAAAAATAAATTAAATATGAAGGATCGATTTTTTTTTTGTAGAGAGGTTGTCAGACACACCTAGAATTAACATACAGGATGACAAAGTACTACACTTGGTATTTCAAGTTTAAATCCTTAAAATGCACATACAGATGCACACACTGGCCAAAATGCACACAAATCCATTGTTAATGTCTATTTGCAAAGTGCAGTACATTTTGGTTTCATTATTATGTTTACATAGATAAACATTGGTAGTGATTAAGAGATGGTTGGTAATGTACATTTACAACATTCATAACTTTTACTTATTGCTTGATATGCATTAAACAAATTTTTTAAAGTTTAATATGAAAAATGTTCCATATTCGCAAATGACAATTCCGGTTGTTCATTTACTTAATTGATGTTGATGATCAAAGCACACAGTCATCTTTCATTGAACACAGTAATTAGTTTAATCGACCTTAGCTACGTGCATATTCATAAGTGAGGTCATACTGTCGGTGAGAAATAGTCTGAGTCTGATTTTCCTACAAAACTTGTAGATCATTGTACCTCTGGCATTGATAGACTTAAAATTCTTCTCAATAAAATTATCTAATTTATGGAAACAATTTCGTTTTTTTTGTAGGTCAAATTCGGTTGATTGACCATTACTATACTGTTCTTTTGTAAGCGTGTAGTCTTTTGTGTTGGTCTCTGCAGGGAAGTGGGAAGCTGACTATTGTGGAATTATGAAAAGGCTTTATTACTAATTACAGTTCCGATGTAAAGGCTTTTATACTGTATATAATTTGACCTTGACGAAATCGACAGTTTGTGCGGAATATGAAACCAGAAATAATATTTCTGTTAATACTCAAAATACACATCGGTACAGAGCGATGTATTAACTGAAGTTTGAATTGATAAATCTCCACTTAATATGCAGTAGTTGCTAATTCAGCATCCAGTGCTGTACTTGGATTACTGGCACTTGGAGAAAGATTTGTCCGAGTGTCATATATGGCAAAATTTGTGTAAAATATTGAATAATTGTTAAAAGGTTTCGATGTAGAAGTTGCTCAGAGAAGTTGTTTTCGTGATTAATCGAAATAACCTTGTTGCTTGTGACCTATAGCTTTCAATGCTACGTAATCTACTTGCTTTGCTCTCTTGCTTACCTGGCATCACACAACATCAGTACTCTTTCTCCAGGGTTGTGTGAAGAGTGAATTCTTTTATTTAGTAGCTGTATCTCCCCCCCCCCACCCCTCCTCTTTGATTTGACTGGACTCTCCTGAGTAATGACCTTCCATCTCATTCTACCTTCCAAAGTAATTAGTTGCTCCTCACTTACCTGTCTCCTCACAACCTCAGCACTTTCTTTCTACCGTGCCCTAAAATGAATTCTAGTAACCTTTTTACAATATGTCCGGACCACCCCCCCCCCCAGTGTGTTCCTTAGAAGGCATTGTTTTCTACATGAATAGAATCGATTATAATCCCACTTTGGTGACCGTCAAAACAATTTTTCATATTTACTGAACAGTGACATGTCTTTCACGTGGTGGTCAAATGACCATTCTTAGGGTCACCAAAGAAAAAATTCAGGAGAAAATAGAGTAATTTTTGGTCTACAAAGCCAATATGCTATATTTATTCATGCCATATACCTTATGGGAAACAGACATTCATATTGCTGGGTCGACTGCTGCAGAAAATGTGATCCATGAAATATTTCCCTTTCCTATTTCATTTACTGTAACTTTTCAGATCCTCATAAATAATACAGTGGTTATTACAAAAGATGACATGTATAATAATGCATGAATTACCGATAATGTTGGTGTTTTCAGCTGTATAATTAACTGAAAATATGAATCTATACAGTAGACTATCAGTAACTGAAAGAAGTCGCTTTGCAACAATTTCAAGTCAATGTATACTGTATGGGTTCAATTACACTGTGTATGCATATATATATATATGCAAATATGCTTTACTGCATGAATTAGTGTGGGTGCAGCATGTAATATTTGCTAAACAACCAAATGTCAGGAGCACTTATTTGAAATATTAATATACAGTAAATTATCTCGGATTGAATATTGATGCAATGGACTACTGTACGAACCTACCAGCTTCACTTAAATTAAAAAGATTTTTATTTAAACATATAGGTTGGTAAATTGCTTTTGAGTTAACCATTTTTTTTTTTATTGACTGAAACACGTCTACTGTAACTGTAATATAGTGATATGAAATGTGAAGTGTTAAGATATATGTTAATAATGTTGGAATACTGTAGTATACTAAATACTTACTTGGCTTCCTCACTTACATGTTTCCCACATCATCTGCATTGAAAGTTTACTTTATAATCATCATATGAGATATAAGTACAACATCTATATCGTACATATAACGTATCCCGTTCCTAGCCTGATGAGGCCTATACAACAACACATGTCATAGAAGAACATTTCAGTGCACAGAGGTTGCGTGGAGACAGGTTAGTTCATTGCTCACATGCAAATTAGGTAACTTTTGGAAAATTACAGAAACTTTAATCTCATACAGTAACCGTGCAAAACTATTAATTACAGCTACTACGTACCTGCAAGCACCACTGAAACTATTATTATTAAAATAAATTTAAAATAAATACACTTGTGTAAATAAGAAATAACAGTACAGGTATAGAAAGGGGTGGATACTTTTAAGTTTTGACATTTCTATTTAGTTGAGACAAATATATATTACATTGCTTCCTGTTCAAAGATGTTTGTATAGTTTGTGGTATATCTGCAAAACACATAAACTTCATTTGGAATATCTACAGTAAATTAAGGAAACTGTACTTTCAGAGCCGTACATAAATAATTCATGTACTCAGCGTGAAGAACTCATCTATTGTATTATACAGTACTGAATAATTCATCTGCCCAACATGAGTAATGCAAAGTTCACCTACAGTATTATCTATTATTTCCAATTCAACAAAATATAAAATTGTGTACATATGGTAAATGAAACTGTTCTACTGGTATATTTGTATAGAATATACCAGAGGTTGGGTGCTATTAAAATCATTTAAAATGTTTCATTGTGTATATTTTAGCTGGTAAAACCGTATATAGTGCGATTAAAGAGATAGTAATATTCCTTTTTGAATATTAAGAGGACCACCTACTGTTTTTATGTTTGGAGTCTTCCTAACAAAAAAATCACATTTTGGAGCAAATATGTAAAGAGGTTATCTATGAATATATCAGAGTAACTTAATAGTTAAAGCTACGTGATCCTGTACAAAATATTAATTTATACTGTAGAAAACCAATAGTTGTGATGTTTCACCTACTTGTGGGTACAATTGCTTTCATACTGTATGTGCAAGCAGACTCTCAGAAGTATGCTCTAACATCAGTAACTATGTAGATCAAACTCAAATGTCAGTTGACAAAGTCTTGGCAAGCCACATTCTTACAAACATGATTTTCTTCATTACTCTCTTACTGTACTATAACACTCCTACAGTACTCCGTTCTACGAGAAAGAATAACATTGTTGCACCGTGCCCCCCTCTGACCAAATGACACTCAGGGCAGCAGGGGATAATTTAGTGTCAAACATGCCCTGTGTACAAAACTGCTATATGTTTACACATATTTATTTGGTTCCTCGCTTACCTGTCTCCCCACAACCTTAGCACTCTTGTTCTAGACTGTGCCTAGAACGAACTGGTAACCTTTTAACACTGTGCGCGGTCTATGTATGGACCTTTCCGGTCAATGCCATTCTTATTCTACCACCCAAAGGTGCCTAGACGTTTAGCAAAATGCAATTGGTATGGCATCTTGGAATGCGGGACCAGATAAAAATTATTCCCGGCCCTCTCTGCCTCTAATGCCTTCTCTGCCCTCTTCCCTTCTCTGCCCTTTTCTCATCTCTGCCTTATCTTCCCTACGTGCCTTCTGCACCATGCAGACATCTAACGTGCATGGTTTTTATGTATACATGTCTTGGGTTGTTATATACTCACCAATTCATAGTTTTAATGTGTTTGGGTACATCAATCTTCCAAACCAATATTGACTATTATTCCATTAATTAAGTTTAAATATTAATTGCCTTTTGATCAATGACATCAACACTAAAACAGTTGATCAATAAATTGTCACTGTACCCTAGTCACGCTATTCGAGGCTAACTAACAATTGTAATGACTTGTTTAGCGCCTTTAAAAGGCCATTGATATTATGTTTATAAATATGCTAATAAAAATAACCAATACTGGTCACGCTATGCTCAAGCTGTTAGGCACCAAGGCAAAGGTTGTAGCATTGTAATGAACGCAGGATTCTGCGTCTGGGACGCATTCTTTTAGCCAGGGACGCAAAACCTTTGACTTGTAATATAGAACTTTGCACTGTACAGACTGAACAGTATAGTCAGTGCAGTACAGTGCAGTACATTATAGTACTGTACTGTACAGACTGTACTGCACTGTATGACTGTGCTGTACTGCACTGTATTACTGAATCTCTATGAGGTAGTCTTCTGACTTTTATAACCATAAACTGTACTTTGAGGTTTCTGTGTTTGCTGTAACTCCTCGTTTTGTTTGATTGACTCCACAAGTTGAAGGGGGGGGTGGGGGTTGGGGATGGATCTGTATTATCCATTTGTTTTTCATTGTTTGTGATTTTCTCTATATTATTTCTTTTATCTTCCTCATATTTCAGCTTGTAGAACTGCCATTCGTATTCCCATTCTACGGACATAACCTCACCGCCGCTTACATCGCCACTGGAGGTAAGAATATTAACAGTTAATATGTATTGTATTTTTTAGATCCTCATGCAAGCAGGAACTCGTGAAGAAGCCTCGTTGGCTTATCAAAGCCGCAAGCTGACCGAAGACAGTCTCTTACATTCATATTTAACGTCCATGATTATGAATTGTCAATTGTCAACAACTCTGTAACTAGACGACATACATTAATCTTGGAGTGACTCGAACCGGGAACCTTATGATTGGAAGGCACCGGCGTTGACCACTGAGCTAACACTCCACTCCACCATATCAGGATCTACTGGTATTCTCATGGAGAGGATTTCCATCAATTTTAATAGCAAATTTAGTACACAAGAAAAGGCCGGGGTCGGGAATCAGCTACAAAATTCGTTTAGAACAGGATCTTTGTATTGAATCTGATATTTTGGTGTACAATATCGGTGAATGTCAGTGAACACCGATGAGGTTTGAACACGTATAGCAAGAAACTATGGGTGCTTAAAATGAGAAGGTGGAGGGGTAGCCTGGAAAGGCTGGACTAGGGACATGGTAAGCAATGAACTACACAAGAGTACCAGGATGTGCTACGAGAGGTGTGAAAGGACGGGTTGGTTAATGGTATCCCGTAAATATAAAAAACAGGTGACCTGGTCAGTTTTAGTAACTCTGTAAATATTTAGTCAAGTTTCATTTCAACTTCAGAGGAAATTGACTTTTCAAATTAATTGAACCAGAGTATTTTTTTGGGGTGGGGAGGGGGGAGGGGTGTGGAGGCTTGTGTGTAATCTAATATTAACATAGTGAAGATGTCGGTACGATTCATCTTTTTTTAATTTACCTTAATTTACTATACAATTTAATTGGCTTACCTGTCTGCTCACAACATCTGCACACTGGCACTACCCCCTCTTGAGTGACCTGGTAACCTCTGACACTGACCACCCTAAGTGACCCGTCACCTCTGGTCAACCTGCCTCCTCATTGACAGGTCAGTGTGAAAGCTTGACCAGGTCACTCTGTTGTTGTGAGGAGACAGGTAAGTTTGTGGCTCGTAAATATCCAGACCGGAAATGAATGGAAGCCGGACGGTATCTTAGCTTATCATCCGTTCGATTCAACTTACAGAAAATATAAAGTATTTACAGTAGGTCAATTTGCTGCTTAGTAGTCATGAAAGACAAAGTATATATTTCTGGTGGATTGTTGGACTTTTACAGATATAAAAATTTAATCTACTTTTACAGTAGAAACATGCCAAAGGGGCTTCAATTCAGGCTTCAATGCATAGTACAAGTGTCAATTGAGAGGGGGGGGGAGGTGAGGGGGGGGATCTGGTTCATTGTACTTTGCTTGACTTGACTTTTACTTTTTCTCTTCATTCTCAGGATTTCTCTACGTGGGAACAATTGTCCATGACTTTCTTACAGTTACCCAGTACATCGCCCCTTTGATGGGAAACTTTGACTCTAGCCTCAATGACTCTACATCCACAATTAAGTATGGCAATAATGGTAAGTTAAGTAGCCACAGACTTAAATGTCATTGGTTGGAACAAAATGCCTATACTTTCCTTACCAATTTTCGCTTTTCTCTTTTTCCGAGAAATAAAAGACAAAATCCAGTCGAGTGGGAAATTGAGATATGCTGCTTGTGCCCCATCTCGGCATAAATTATTGATCAGGATTTTACCGTAGATATACTACGCAGTGTATTAAAATTCTAGTTGCAGTTTGGTCTTATTGTATATACTTAAATCTTACATTGTTTTCGCGAGATTTAATAACAGGAAATGGAAGTTATATGTACGAGAGGTGCTGTTCCAGCAATACAAAAATGTGCTAGAACAACCCCATATGGTCAGAGGTACTGTAAAGTTCCTTGTTGGCCGGTGAACGAGGAACTTTATTATAAGTATCTTTTCTGAAACAAATAAATTTTCCAATGGGGAGCTTTGAACAAGCAGGATATGGTAACAACATACTGTAGCTGTACATTGAGAACAAACATGTCTCATTGTTCTTGTGATTTTCAATCTATTGTTTCATTCTTGGAATCGGCTTCGGTACCTCTTCGCACCATACTGCGGTCGTAAGGCTTACAACGGTTCACTGAACACACAGGCTTATCTGTATTCTGATTCATCAGACCCGTTAGGTACTGTAGATAGTTCAATTCGTAACTTTGGAAGATCGAAACGGAACAATCTTTCACGATGATTGTTCGTATGTGATTACACGTTTTATTTTGCTTCCAGGAAGTTCATATTTGGTAGATACCGTTATAAACTTGAAATTAAGCATAAGTGTATCTACAATTGGCATGTACGTAGGAAGCATAGGTGTAGGAACCCAATTTGATTTGGGGGGGCTGTAACGACTTGCCCGAAGAATATAACCAAAATTTTTCCTGCCCTCCGCGCGCGTTTAACATGTCAATGTGCATATCATATTGCATGCATCGGTTATTACATCGCATGCCAATAACTTTACAATCATTTGCAGTGTTATTACCCTTCCATATTGGTTATAATTATTGGGGAAGTCGTTACAATAATAATGATAATAATAATAATATAAGTTTAACCATTGATAAACACCATGCAAATTATTTTTCTTTCAGTAGGTGCCTGAAAAATTCTCAGCATATTGCCCGAATTTTCACAAAAATATTTGGTTGGGGGGGCTGCACCCCCCCCCCTCCCCCGCCTCCTAAGCCTATGGTAGGAAGAAGGAATTGACTGATGCAGATTTCACCGGGATGGTTAGCTTACATTCCTCGTATATGTGTCAAAAATAAAATTAATATTTATCCATGAAATTTCATTCAACACACGACCATCATCATCATCTCAAACTTTGGAGTCCAGTTGAGAGATTGTTCAAAGTTGTTAAAAATAGTCAACCTCAAAATTGACCGATGTCAGACAAAGGAAAGTTCATGTAAAGTCGTGTATATTAATCTTAAAACATTTCTCGATCAAGCCTTTTTTCTTTGTTTTGTTTTCTTTAGGTACGGCCTTCACTGTCGAGTGGAGGAACATCCACGTCAACCATCTTGAACAGGGTTAGTATTTGCAGCTCTCAATAATGCAGATATTAATTTTTTTGCTGAAATTTAAGGAAGAAAAAGTTGCCAATTTTCAAAAAATTCTGAAAATGTGAAAATATTAATATAGGTTAAAAAAAAATATTTAGGATGGAATGGGATCATAGAGCCGGTCACACACTGCGCCTTGCTAAACGTGACCTGACTCAACGTGATAGTTTCGACTTACTTTTCGATAGTTGACATAGTTGCCATGGTAACGGACCCCCTGCATGCTGTTCATCTGATAAGCACACAAAACAATACTTAATCTGTTAACATTCTTTGATGAATATTTCAACAAAATTTTCCAACTAATGTATTCATTTATTTGTACTTCTTTCCCTCTTAAGTATATATTAGCAGTAAAATGATAATATTTCTTTCTAAGTGGGATACTTTTCTGGTAGCTGAAGTTCAATACTTCAAGAAAATTTCTGGAAATTTACTGTCCCATTTGGTCAACAGCACATCCTGAAAGCATTTTGTGAAGGCATCTGGCAACAGTAGAGTGAAAGATGTCATAATGGCAATTAAGCTGACAATGTTTTTTTTTTTTAATTATTTATCTATGATAATAAAATCAGTTATCCACAGAGGAGAATATCATTTTCTACAAAAGGTTGCCTTTGGATGAAAATCTTAAATACAGAGTACTTTGAAAAGCTAAATTTATCAAATTTCAAGAATAAATCAACAGGATATTAATATAAGATATTATTATGATATTATAGATATTATTGTGAACAAGATATTATATTAATATAAAAGTATTAAAGCTATGGAAGAACATTTTCTAGGATGATATCACAGATAACCTACTGTGAGGGGGGGGGGGGGGGGGGGGGGTGTGAATTAGGGAGTGTTCAGCCAGCCAAAACAGACCAAGTTTGGAAAAGGGTATTGGGAAGGGGTTGTCAACCAACAGTGTTGAATATTTTTGTCTTTTGAGATAAATGTAAAATTGTCTGGCACAGCTAATCTTTATAATACTAGTTGTTACTGTTTTGTGAATTATCATGGTCTATCTTCCTTTATAATAATAATGTGCAAAGAACCCCTTTCTCTGTTCTTTTCCAAAAGTTGGGGGATTTACTTTTCAGACGACCCTCTTCAAGGACGGCAGAATCGTCTTTGCATACAAGAACGTAAGTAGTATTTACATAAAATCGAGTCTTTCAGAAAATATGAATGTGTGAAAAAGTCAAAATGTTACGGAATCATTTATTTCCAAAGAAGCGAGCTAAACAGACAAATCAGTCGTTTCATCGTTGTGAAAATCTGAATAATCTTTTAGTAGTTTACTCAGGAATGAAAGCCTTTGAAAGTAAATTAAGAACTGCAAAAGAAATTTATGATGTAGAG
>KN886626.1:54332-81721 GCA_000934455.1 Apostichopus parvimensis
TGTTGTTTTTTTTTGTTACCAATTTGTTTTGTAACAAGGTTAAGTCGTAACTTAAATCCCAAACTACACAGCCCGAAAATAATCTTAGACTATAAGTTTTTTTTTAAAGAGTGCAATGTATTTCTTCCAAATCGTGTTGGTAGTGAGAACGACATTTTTCTTTCTTTTCTAATGATGAATGCTCCATAACATGAAATCATAGTTATGTTTAATGTCACGTGAGGTACTATTTTTAATTAGTATCATTTACAAAACTTCTAAAGTAGAGATATTTCCTAACCAATTTCCTACTCGAATTATATTTTCTATTCTGTTTGTCGGTAGCCATTTGTCATACCTGTGAAATGGCGACACATATACGCAATCATGAGATCGTACTCAACAGTCGTGCTAAAATGTTACACGATGGTGAAATGTAACGGATGCCTTGAATGACCATCTTGTGCGTAAACAATAAGAACACTAACTATTGAACTGACGTTACACGATGATACTTCAATACGACACTCTAGCTATACCGTATTATAAGCAAAAGCTGTGTACGCGCTCTGTTTGGAATATTAATTTTTCACATCCGTCAGAAATTGTCATTGAAATCGATTTTTTTTCCCTTTTTATTTTAAATATCACCAGAACTTATTTTCTTCACACCTCATAAAACAGGTGGCGTGGATAGGTCTTTTGTTTTTCGCTCATTGTTCCCATTTCGGCGAGGCGAGGCGATCGTTGGACCAATCAAAAGTGAGAATGAGGTAACACTTCAGCAGATGTTAACAGAAAAAAAGATTTGTCATCTCCCCATGTATATGTGTATCTGGCTGTCATTTACGTTGGAAAGCAAAAAAAAAACTGTGTCCAAGTTTATAAAGTACAGGATTTACTAACGGATTAAGTTTCGGTTTGAAGAGGAAAAGAGGGGTATGTATGGGAATATTATTTATTAAGCTACTAGGGAAGTTTGTTTTATTTTGTAGTAGTTGTCGTAATCACCCGTCTATTTGTGACTAATTTGGTAATAAAGTATTCACCGATATGATATATGTGATATATGATAGATACGTAGAAAGTGACGAATCAATTGTAGTTTAGAGATGGCCGTTACTATATATAGATAACGGGGTCAAGTAATATCATTACAAATGTTGAGTAAATATCAAACGCAATCTCGTTGAAATATTATATACCCTAAGAAGAGTTTCCTATTTCCCCAGGTTACAAACGGCTTCGAAATTATTTGTAATACAAGTTCAAAGCAATGATTGAGTTTTTGTATATGATATAATGTTATAACGATATCTAATCCTCTAAATCTCAAAAATGTGGCATATAATTGATAATTAATTACAAAATATCATTATTTGATGACAATAAACAACTTCAGCCCAGAATGTTAAATTAAAATTAGGTTAGGCCTAGGTACAACAATTGTTTTGTTAGATAGACATGTATCGACGTATATGGCTCATAACATGGTATTCTTTTTATACGTAAGATCAATGGAGTTTATTGAAGTTGTAAATTTACATAAATATAGAAAATAATAAATCCAATATACAAGACATGTTGCGTGTATGGACTTCCCATGAGCCGATTTGCTTTACAAAAGCAACCAACTGCTTCAACGGTATAGGTTAACACGTAGAAGACAGCGTAGCTGGGGGAACGAGGGTAAGTGCGTCCCACGTGCGTCTAGCCTCACGTGCCTGATTGAGACACTAAACTGTATTTGACTCACATAACTATAATAAAACCACATATTTACTTAAGTCACGTTTATACTCGATAGGTTAGATAACGAATTCGTGACTAGTCACATAACTAGTCACATCTATAAAAGTGACTGTGCTGGATTTTTGCGCTGCCTATTGAAGCATATAAGATCTGGTTGGCATCCCTTATCTCGGTATTGTAGAACAACACACGCACTATAATAACTAACATTATTCAACGAAGTCATCGCGCATTTGACTCGATATTATAGCTTCCGCCCAGGCTCGATCCTGAGACTAAACGACTATACATGGTCTTCTCCAAAAGTCATACAAGCGCAAGGAGACGGGTAGAGGGGGGAGGGTATGGGGGCGGTGCTGAATGATAAAAGTTTGTCTCTAAAATGAATGAGTGGCTATGAACAATAGGTACAAAGTTTTAAATTCTTATATATATCCTTTTCTCTCGTTTATTGTGATTTGTCCCTTTGTTTTGTATCCAGGACAGCAGAGTTTGAGAAGACCCCGCCCAAGTGGCTTTACTATATTGCGCAACGAAAGAAGGCAAAGGTAAGACTATGTATGTAGAAGAAAATAGATATTTCCTGATCAACCCAATCCGCTCATCCCTAAAGTTAAGGCACCCTCCTAATCCCTAATCCATAAATCTGAAGGCACCCTCCTCCTCTCAGGGGCGTATCCAGGATTTTCTAACCCGGGGGGCGCGAATTACTATCTAAGCGGAGCGCCACCATCGGTTGGCGCGCAGCGTACAAGAAAATTTCGGGTTTTTATACCCCAGATCACCGGAAATGGCACTTCTCGGGCTTGAAATGACCAACCAAATGTACACTTTTGCCTGAGAACCAAGAATTTCCGAATAGTTTTTTTTTCATCCATAACCTTTTTGAAGATTGTCACCAGTCACACATCCTGTTCGACCTCATTGCATCTCCTGTGGATCATTGCTTTTTGTAGTTGATTCTACGTCGCGGCCCACAATACTCGTAAGCACCATTTTTCAAGGTTTTAAGCCCATTATTTGTTCAGAATTTGAAAATTCACAATTCTCGTGAATAAATTCACTTCAAAAAATACCCATAATGTTGCACAAAATTTCATCTATGGACACCAATATAGAAAAACCTCCTTCAACCCTAACAGACCGGTCAAAATTGCACGAGAAGAGGAAAGTATGATGAAGAATGGTGGTCAGGGAATTTTCGAAAATTCAGACACGGTTAATTTATTGGTGTACAAATATTAAACCTCTTATAACGGCTACTATATAAAACTTCGTTGAAGGAAATTAAAATATACCAGATATTTCCGGAACCGTGCACTACGCACATCTACAGTTTCGAGGCTGTTCATCGCGGAACGCAATTTTCATGCTCACTTTTATGATGTGATATCTGCAGTTTGCTTTAAAAATTCGAATAATTGAATAATTGAAATAAATAACTATTGTCTGTTTATTGTGCAATGCTCCACCAGTGGCGTAACGATGAGCCTGGGGGCTCCTGGCCCAAAGGGGCCCCCTATCAGGAGGCTTAGCAAGGGCGTCCGCAGAAATGTAGTACAAGGGGGGGGGGTCAGTAGGTCATATAGGTGTAACACACTACTTGATACTATCTAAGCGGAGCGCCACCATCAGTTGGCGCGGAGCGTACGACGATTGTTTTACCAAAAAATACTCCTAGATCGTCGGAAAAGACACTTCCCTTAACTTTCTTAACTTTTTTTTTTAATATTCCAGGGGTGGGCAAGTGCCCCCCCCCCCTACTCTATGGAGTATAATGGAGACTACTGTACAAATACAGTTATCAAACCTAAGCATATGGCCCATAGGAGTTGCGCCCCGCATTCTTTTCGAAAGACGCACAGTTTCAAGTTCATTACACACTGAAGGCTTCGATTCTCTATCTGCCTTCAGTTTAGGGAAGATCTTGGGATTTTCATCCCTAGATATCGCTAGATATTACTAGATGTCCATACAGTACAGTGCCCTTTGGATTTTTCGGGGTCACACTCCATGTAGGTCAGTGTACGACCTCTATAGCCGTCACTAATACACAACCCAATCACTTGTTATCGATGAATTGGTGTGTTGCCGGATTTTGTCAAGAGGTCTTGGTACTACGGGCGAAGGTCTTTAATTCAGTTTCGTAACTCATCGGGAAGCGATGAGAGGGGTGGGGCGTAGGGTTGTGGGCGCGCGTTTTCATGCAGATGGGAACAATCTCAAGAAGTGGTGGGTGCGTCCTTTTCTACTTTTTTCTCTTTCTTCTTTTTCTTTTCCCTTCTTTTCCCTTCCTTCCTCTTCTTCCTCCTCTTTCCCCCCTCTTTTTCCCTTTTTTCTTCTCTTTTTTTTCTCCTCTTTTTCTTACCCGGGGGGCGCGCGCCCCCAACGCCCCCCTGGATACGCGCCTGTCCTCTAATCCCTTAATGTGAAGGTACCATCCTCCCCTAATCCCTAAATGTGAAGACATTGTGATGCTGTTCTCTGCCTCACAATTATTAAGTTCCCGGACCAAATCCTCAACAGGGACCAGATTTTCTTGACGTATTTAATTGTTGCTTTGCAGTGTTGTGAAGCGAAGTCTTCCGTCGATTTGGTATTTTTGGTTTGAGAATTGAGAACATGGGCTTTGGTTCTGTTCTTCCACTGGTTTTCGAAAAGGTCGTTCACCATAGCTGCATAGTTACATAGCTGCATAGCTACACAGCTGCATAGTTGCACAGCTGCATATATAGCCGCACAGCTGCATAGTTGCATAGCTACACAGCTACATAGCCGCATAGCTACATAGCTGCATTGCAGTGATGATGAATGAAGTGCCTTCACCTCCCAAAGTATTTGAGGAAGTCGTCAGATGCTGAAGTATACGTCCGTCGGATGGGGACGTTAACTGGCCGTCCCTGAAGCAGCAATTGGTGCGACAACTTATAATCCTGTCTCGTAACTCTCTGAACACTCATCGGAAAGAAAAGGCTTAGTATAAACCGGTGTTCATCCACCATCGTCATATCGGTAGGGTTTTTCAAATGAGTTTAAGTTGGCTTCCTGGCCCTTGGGAAATACTAAGCTATAATAATCAACCCCTGCGCCTCGTTCACCCCTTTCTCTCTTCCCACTATTTCAACCTGTTTCATCTATGTCATTTACATATTAAATAACCATGATTGTATGTGTGTTCATGGGCGCAGATCCTGGTGGGGACAGCGGGACGCGTCCCCACCAAATTTTTCAGTGGTGGGGACATGATATACCGTGTCCCCACCAATTTGTCTTGACCAAACGCTGCATTTAAATTTCCCCTGTATTGAAATTTGGCGCAGTTTGATCCAGCATTATGCAAATGACATGCAGCAGTTCTCATTTTATTATATTTATCCACAGTTGTTAAATATAGGACGGAAATCGCATTTGCGGCAGTCTATAATTGTTTTCTGGGAAAGGAGCACAGACCCATCGTATACAAAAGTCTACTTAGTTATTTGTCCCCTGATTTTTTTTTCTACAGACGCCCATGTATTTCCCCAAACTAAATTTCTCTAAAAGTTAAGGAGGTTTGGGAGCATCATTGGGTCTCGGAAGTGTTATTTCCGGTGATCTGGGATGTATACTTGTCAAAAAACTTCTTGTACGCTACGCGCGAAACCGTCGTCGCGCTCCGCTTAGATAGTATCAGAGAACAGACACGCGTCCCCACCAATATCCAAGATTGATCTGCGCCCATGTGTGTGTTGCTCTGATTGTTAAGACGAAAAAACGACAGATTCTTTGCGTGTCAGAGTTACAAATAACGTCTATTTTAATCATCAGATTTAAACAACATTACGATGATGCTGTTAGCTGTTCTGGTAACAGCTCTCTCTGTGGCAGTACTGCCGTCAGAATCCAAAGTACTTGGACTATGGGACTACCATAGTACTATCGCAAACATGTTCTCGCAATCTTGTGGGACGTATGTGCAGAACCCAACTGGTCTGGATCAGTTAAAAAAGGAGCTTGACCAATGCTACAAAGCAAAATCCATCCCAGGTAAGAATGTAAACGTGGTATTTTATCTTACCGAAGACCGAATGCTCTCTAAATAGATTGACTGATTTTTTTTCAATCTTACAATGCGATCAGACTTTTGTAGGCGGTATACGTTTATCTGATGATCACAGTTGACGAAGGTCTCGAAGTCATATTATGACCAAAAAACCCTGATTGTCTGATAGTATGATTATTTTCATCAACTAAATGTCTCTTTGAGATTTAGACACGTGATCCAGGGAAAGAAATTAATAACTCTCAATCGAGTATATAAGCTAATATCTATAGTTTGTTGAAGGATACATTCGATGATGAACATCCCTATATCTTATCACAGTTTAGGCTTAATCGTAAGGATATATCCTGTAGAAAGTGCATGTCCATGAACGAAAAGGACACACTTCCTATATACGCATACATAAGCAAGAACATTTCCCATGGATATTTCCTAGCGAGCGTGTGGATAGTTGAGTTATGCGTCCTTATTTCGTGATGAATATTCATAATAACAATTCATTTGCACACGGAGCCAGGAGTGACCGAGCTAACTCGCATTCTAGTTTAATCTAAAGTAAATCAACCAGTTGTGACAATTATTTTGCAATGCTAACACTACTCTTTACTGTCCCTTATATCAGTCTTTCAAACCACTCGTACTGACAGTACAAACAGTTCCTAACATATTTCCTATCTACATTCCTAGAAGCATGGTATTCGTACTGCCCATGCTGTCAGTACCAGTGCTTTGAGAAACGGGACATGAAAGTGCAGTATATTAAAAAATTATGAATGTCAATCCAAACTGACGCTTACACTGAATAATACCTCTATGCAGTGCATGCTCATTTCGTGATGAATATGCATAACAATATTTCGTTTTGCATGCATTACAGAGCCAGGCATCGCCGAGCTAACAGGCATCCCCGTTGGCCTAGAGGAGACCTTTCCCGATGAATACCTTTATGCATCCTCGTACCGTGATGATTTTTCAACACCCCAGCGAGGCAGGTTGAACTTAATCAAAGACGGCCATCTGGGTTTAAATGGCGCTTGGTGTTCAGAGATCAACAATGAAATGCAGTTCTTCCAGGTAGACCTTGGAGCTTCCCACGCCATTACTGGTATCGAGACCCAGGGGGACCACAACGAGCTCAATTGGGTTAGAACTTACACCCTGGAAGTGAGTATGGACGGTAGTCATTGGAGCTGCGTCTTCGGTAGTGATGGAAGGGTAAAGGTGAGAACAGCCGTTTGATTTAAATTTATTGGTTTACATTTTTTGTCTTTCAGCAATCGCAGAAATAATTCATAACTATATCTGCGGTTTCGTCATATGTTACGTTACGCTTTCCAAATACGCAAGTTACGCTTTCCAAGTTATTTACGCTTTCCAAGTTACGCAAATACTATTTTTAGCGCAGATCGTTTAGGTTTTAGATGTTGCATTATATATGTCACAAACAATGTTGAGAGTGATCCCCTCATTTCAAAACAAACCATAACAATGAATCCAGATTCATAAAACTGCCATTACTAGTTTATGTAAATATATAAGACTATTTAGCTATAGCCTATATATACTTTGCATATATTAATCGGACCGGAAGTAACTATAGTTATCATCGGTGAGTTTATTTGTTCGAATTTTTTTGACATCGAGCGATCTTATGTAGGTGTTTTATTGGTGTTTGTCGATTTTGTTGTTGTTGTTGTTACTTTCAAGAGGAATTTTTCACGACAGTAATACTTGTTGCGAATCTCCTATAGGAAATAGATAACATGGGAACATAATTTAAGAAACGAGTCGCAACCTAATGACTTCAAGATGATTGATAGGTCGACCTAACTTCTTAGAGACACTCGGAGTTTAAGTTATTTGAAACAATCGTTTTTTTCTCTCACTTACTTTAAAAACAAGTTATAATATATCGTACATGAATGAGTTTGCAGTCATAGTTTCGCTTGAACACGGAAGGGTTTACTTTGGAGATTTTTTTTTTTACAAACACAAAACATCATTTACTATTTATGTTTATTCTGTCTTTTATGTTGTTGGAATTTCGGCTTGTCGGCTGGGGGGGGGGGGCAATAGTTTACATAGAGGGACACGGCCCCTGCGCCCCGATCTGACTACGGGCCTGATAGGACCCAAATTGCACATGAAGGTTAATTCATTCTAATTTTTCCTTTATATGTTTTCCTACTCTTGTTATTTATTTTAAAAATAAATTTCTCCTTTTAAAATTTCTTTTCTTCAAACGGCAACTCTAGGTCTTCAATGCTAACATTGACAGCGACACAACAGTAGTTAACGTGATGAACCCATTCATCCGAACTCGTTACATTCGAATCGTGCCTAAAAGTTGGACCAATCACATTTGTATGAGGGTTGAGCTCTACGTCACCGAAATCGGTAAATCACTTTCCCAACATTTCAAAGCAGAACTTATACAACGAGCTTTGATTATTGTATGGTTCAAAATGCATGTTTTCAAGGACAGGGAAATTGGAAGAGAGTAGGTGAGAGAGCTGAGAGAAACCCGGAAAGGTTAAAAAGAGAGAGAAGGAAACAGAGATAAGGCTGTCAAGTTATGAGTTGAATCTTATTGGCTGGTAATATTCTTAAAATGTATTAAAAAAAGTGAAATTTAGAAACAATAATAATTGACCAGGGTAACTGATATTGTAGATACAATGATGCTTATATGGTTATCGTTTGCACATTTTATCTCTCGACGATCTTCAATTAGACCCTCTGGTCAACTATCATGCCATCTACCCCTCCCATGCATGCCCCACCCCACCGATGACCATAGTGGGACAACATAATCGCCATAGAAATGTGTGTATAGGCTACATTACGTTATGTAACTGTAGAACAAAGGACACATATAGAAGCTGACTTAATATTTTTAATTTTCTTGTTTTAATACAGTACCACGAGATCCCGAAGAGCCTGAGGAGGTAGAAGGTACATTTTCACATTTTCTTTCCATGAGACTATAGCTTTTTTTCCCAACTTATTTTTAATGGATTTATTAGACACTAGCTGTTATTCGATAGTTCAGGTTTCGGCGTTTCTATGTTAATTAGTGATGTAGGTTCAAGATCGTGTGAAACGACCTTTTGCGGGTTTTGGTAACTATTTTCGGGGTATTTGTTTGCCTGTGTAGCAAGGGTTGTTGCTTATTATCTTTGTTTTATTCTCCACGACCAGCCAAGGAAAGAAACAAGAGAACGCTACGAGGTTTACTTGTGTATTTGGTTTCCTGAAAGGTAAAACTATGGAGTCATTCTTACCGACCTTTCAAAATTGTGAGGGGGGACCGCGGATTGCAAAGTCGGTAATGACTATAACGCGGATCACAAAGTCGGTAATTACTATTACGGTTAGATGCATCCAACACGGCAGCATAGAGAAACGTACTCAATGCCGAAGCCAAAGTGAACTAATTAGGACACACTCTGTCCTGAGTCTATGTATGTTAAGTTCTTCAATAGCGGCCTAATTGCCTTTCGGGAAACATTTCATACTGTAGTTTTGATTCTATATGAAAGAGCTACGCCGCGCACATACTACATGATTAATTTTTCAGCTATTTTTGATAACTGGAGTCGAGGCATGTCACAATGTCGATATTAATTATGTTTTTTCTAATGCTTGCAATTGAAAAGTGGTAATGTTGAAAACATATATAAAAGTGTAATGGAAAAACAACAATTGAGAATTACTTTAAGAAATGTAAATTGAAAAGTGTTCGTACTGAAAAACATTCAAATAATGGAATTTGTGGTGCGGGATGATACAAAGGATCCATTTAGTCCGAAAGTTTAAAACTCACATATCCCACTTACCCCCTCATCATTTGTGCCAACCCCTTTCCCCTCCCGATTCTAAGAATGAACCCTCTTCAGCCGCTCATGCGTGTGTATTATTTTGGTGAATGTCAACATAATCTATGAAGACAGTCAAATAACTATTTCTTTAACAACGTGCACCCTATAACCGTGAATTTGAATGTTATTTGACTTCATGAGAACAAAACCAGCTCTCCGTTCTTTTTCGACCCATATTTGCTTAGTCCAGCGAACTACTTTCTCACTAATTATATAAATTTAGCTATGACGTTGGCGTTCACCTACGTATCTATCTCACCTCTGTTGTGAGAAGCTAAGGAAATCGTATCTTTACTGATTCGTCCGTAATTGAAGAGATGTGATTTGGCAAATTGACCTTAAACAAGTTTACTCTACAGTAGTTACGCGAGAAATCTGTATTATGGTCATGTTTTGCGTTTGCGCAGATTGTGTACGATTACTGTATTACTAGCCTAAAAGTTTTATTTTAATGTGATATTTCTATTTTTGTAAACTTTGTTTTCAAATATATACGGTAAATCAAAATGTCTATTTGACCACAGTAATTTAAGAATACCAACTTTAAAGATTTTATGTCAGGCCTAGCTGTTAAGCCTAGTCAGTTAAAGTTTAAACTAAAGTTTTAAGCCTACAGGACTAGCCTACCCAATTTTAGGCTATGCCTAACTTAGGCTGTAGCGATATTTTGCTAAAGATACCGAAGTACTCGAGAAGGTCCAGAGGAGGGCTAATAGGATGATTAGTTCCTTACAGGATGTTCCTTATAATAGGTGGTTACAGCTGCTGAATCTCACCACACTGGAGCTTAGGAGGTTATGTCACTGTGACTAGATTCAGGTTCTCAAGATTGTGTATTGTTTTGACAATTTATCCTTCACTGACTTTTTCATGTTTGCTAATAGTAGTTGTACCAGAAGTCATCGTCTAAAACTCCAGAAGTTACAAAGCAGGATTAATGTTTGCATTTTGTCTAATAATAGGGTTGTAACTTGTGAATGAATGGAATGGTTTGCCTGAGAAAGTTGTACTTGCAAGTAGTATGAATGGGTTTAAGAATGCTTTGGACAAGCACTTTCAGCATTGTTATTGGGTCTGATTTTTTTGTGTCTGGGTTTTTCCCCCCTCTCAAAGGGACCTTGATGGGGATTTTATTGTCCCTTTTTTCTACTGAACTAAACTAGGCTAGCCTATCTGGCTTTAGTAGGCTTATAGCCTAGGCCCTAGCTAGCCTAAACTGTTAGACCTAAGTAATATTAATAAGGTTACCACAACAACTGAGAACTAAAATTCAACTATGCTACTTGCCCATTCCCCCTCCCCTTCACTTTACTTAATTAGATACGATCAGTTTTTTGTGACTACAACTGAAATACAAACTCTAATGAAAAGCTGAGATTTTTTGCACTGAACATTTGAAAGTACATCATGAATTTTCCAGTTTCATAACAAAGAAGATATGGAACCTCCTCCTCCATCCCTGCCCCTCCTCTTTTCCTATCGCCTATTGCTTAAAGAGGCCACAGAATAATTTGCATTGCATGCTGATATTTGCTCTGTGATTTCACTTTTTCTTTCAAATTGTTATTATGATCTAGATTGTATGATATGTAGTCACTTGACAATGTAGTAGCTGAATTAGCAAGCTTCATGTATCACTTTCCCTTTTTTTTTAAATTTTTCTCATCAGTGGCATCTAATTCATAACAGTTTTTTTTTAATCGTCATCAATTTATTTAAAAATCATTCCATAGACTTTGAAACTCAAGTTTTGGGGGTCAACCCTAAACAACCAGAAGCCCTGGTCGTCAGGAGCTTTTCCGCCAACCAGGTGGATGCTGGCATGTTGCCAGAGCAATGGAGCGAAAAGTCCAGAGCACCACTCAAGTCCATTAGCTTTGAACATATGAAATTACAGCCAGAATTGTACGAAGTTGAACCAGGTAACTTTCTCCCAAAGTATTCTGTCTGCTTTTTATACTGGTAAAGCTTTATAATCTAGCTCATCAGAGTTAACTGTAATTTATGTTCATGTTATGAAACTTCTAGCATCAGAAAGTGTTAGTATATGTACACTGCTTGGACTTTGGAACACTTTGGAAAAATTGTGTTTAATTTTTTACCAGAGTTGGGGACTCGAGTCAGGGACTCGGACTCGAGTCCGACTCGAGTCGCAAATTTTAGGACTTGAGACTGGACTCGAGACTCGGCTGTCAGAGACTTGGGACTTGACTTGAGACTTGCCCAAAAAGTTAGCAAAGACTTGGGACTTGACTTGAGACTTGCCTTCAAAAGACTCGGTTTTTTCACTAGAGACTTGTTTGTATTTCACAAATTTTTAATCATTAAATAACTTCATAAGTTGATATCGATAATAAATAATTATGGTTTCGTGTACGCTCGAATTACGAGCGCCCAACGACGACTACAGGCGTTACCATAACTACCATTGGCTTGGTTGAATATTCCATCCAGGGCTGCTGTTTGGCTGAAAGTTGGCCTTTTTCAATAAAACAGTGGCTAGCAAATTTTGAGGTAATTTGTTCCGTGGCGTGTGCCCTGGTTTTGCTATTCGGCTGTTTAATTTATACCACATAATTCTAGTGTTCAGCAGCCAAAAATTTGGCAGAATTTTGGTCATTGTTTGACTGATTTTTGTCTGAATTTATGTTGGCGTAAAAAATCAATTTGGCCGCAAAGCATTGATTTCATCTGGCAGCCCCGATTCCATCTGTATGCTGCAATCACAATCATGGCAGCGTACGTACCAATTCCGAAGATAGTTTCGTTTGGATACAAACAATACGAGACTTCAGCGAAAAAGAGGACTGCTGTATGCACTACATGTAGCATCAAAATATCTTTATTTCCAGGGTGAGCAGACTTTCGAAATTTAGCTTCCGGTTTACTGATTTGAGTAATTTCTGGATTCCTCTTCCAAAAGTATGTGAAGTAGAAAACAGGAAGTAACAGTAATGATTGCCAGTTCAAATGAATGTTGTCAAAGAAATAAGAATTCATGTACTTGTTCCTGATTATTTAATTATGTCAAACCTGAAGTTCTTACCTGCATTCGAAATAGCTTTGAAGAATATCGGGCAGTCAGGTAGAATATAGCTGCATACATTTCTGTGAAAACTTTCAAGACAATAAAGTTAGGAGACACATATATTCAATTGTAACAATAACTTTTATTTGCTTTCCTCAGTTTCCTGGAACACTGTTACATTATTCGTAGCCTGCATCATTGTATTCAAACTTCAAAGACTTGAGACTTGACTGGGGACTTGCTCATAGGGACTTGAGACTTAACTCGAGACTCGACCTCCAAAGACTTGAGACTTGACTTGAGACTCGCTCAAAATTTTCAAGGTGACTTGAGACTTGACTTGAGACTTGACTTGAGACTTGCTGGTAAAGACTTGAGACTTGACTTGAGACTTGCAGCTAGGGACTTGTTGACAACTCTGCTTTTTACTCTTAACAATAAATACAGACATTAGTCTCTCCGCCTTGCAACTGATAAAAATCATTATTTATGAAAGCAGTCAAATTAAGCTGCATTTTATGACATTTTGTTCAAAGTGACAACATTGAAATTGAAGCTAACCTGTCTCTATATATAGATAGTTAAACTTTCAAATCTATTTTTCAGCAGTTAAATATCTGGTTGACAACAAAGCCATCTCATGATTTCTTAACGTTTTTCTTGAAGTTTTTTTTTTTTGCTTTGTGATATAGTTTGCCAAATGATATTGAGAGCAAAAATTCATGGTTACAGTACTAATAATAATGCGTGATATAATAAAATGTACAATGAAACCATTGATATATGACAAAATTGAAACAAACGTGAGTATTATACTCACTTTTAATTAGTTGTGTGGAAGGAAACCTATTTTAAACTTTTTTTTTCTTTTCCTCTCTCTTACAGCGGGTGTGGTAGGACAGCCTTTGGATCCTAATCTCAAGGTAGAACCTTTGATAATATCTGGCGGTGGACCCATAGTGGATTATGTAGCACCCTCAGTCGTTGGTAAGCGTTCACCTAGCAAGGCGCCTTTCTAAGATTTTTTATCAACTCTGTTAAGTTGCATTTCCCACAAGGTCGCAGGAAGCTGACTAGCTCTCATATTTCTGTAAACTTACAAATTTGTTTTGTACATAGAAACTTGATTGTATATTGAAAGCAGACAATTTGATCAGATTCTGGTTGTCAGCAAAGATGGAGTAATTGCCTTTGGGAACTTTTAAGTCTTTAGAATAATATGAATTTATAGTGTTATACATTTTGTGCTGGTGTGTGTGAAGAGTTGCCTCAAAGTGGTACGTCCTAGTTGTCAATCCAATGAGCGCTTTAATGATAGACTTTCTTGAATTAACAACTTTTTGCTAATAAAACACTTTAACCTGAGATGCCACTAGAGACCATGCGTCCCAATTTCCAATTTTCAAATTTTTCCAATATTTCCAATATTTCCAATTTGATGACTATTTTCCTGTAATTTATATTCGTCTTAATTTTTTTTGTTTTCTTCAGATTTCCTCCAGTTTCCTAGAGAGGTCAGCACATTTGGAGGTGTAGAGCCAATCTGTAAGTCACCAATTCATACTTTGGGAAATATTTAATCCCTTTTTTTTCTTTTGAAAATAAATATTATCCCCAATCTGTAAGTCATGATTTCATACTTTGGAAAGTATTTAATCCCTTTTTATTCTTTTGAAAATAAATATTATCCCCAATCTCTCTGGCTTCCTTTATTTCACTGCTAATATAGAAACAAAGAAATTAAGATTGCCCAATTTTTTGTTTTCAAATGTCAAATCACTGTATTGTTTAGGAAAGTTGAATATTGCATTATCACTGAACATTGTAGAATTTGCAGTTAGTTCAATGTTTGGTCTAGTATCAAATTGATTATTTTAGTGGAGGTTTCTTTTTCGTTTTTGGGTGCCATATTCCACTAAAGGATTGTTAAGAAACATCTGAAAGGAATAGACATTGTTTGTAAATAGTAGTTGTACCCAGAAAAATGTCATCTGCATGAATATTGAGTAGCTTTAGTACCTGACATCAGTGGTGAAAAAAGTAAATGCTCTTTCATATTTAGGTTGAGGTTTAATTACTTAAATCCCAAACTAACGGCAGGGATACCTGGACTTCTATGGTATATTACTCAGCACGTGCAATGTATTTAAACTAACGGACGACGTCTTACACATCGACTGCCTCAGTTTACGTATTTCATTTTGAAACGGAGGATATTCACGCCAAATTTGAGCACACCCGTGGAACTGACCACTAAGGGATGTGATTGCTATGAATATTCTAACGAAAAATATTTTCACTCGCGTAGTGTAGAGGGTGGAAAAAATGCTCGTAGCTTGAAAATAATTTGGAATATAAAAGTCTTTTTTTTCTATTAAAAAACACACAAAGAATAAAAAAAGTCTCTCTTTTCTTCAACCTTAGTTAAGTCCTTGAAATTTGTATTTTTGGAAGTCAAATTACTTTTTGTTACAGACAATTTTGACTACGAATGGCATCCACTGACCTTCGACAGTAACATTTACCTGGAATTCTCGTTCGGATACCCTGTACACATCCGTGGATTGTCCACCACAGGCCGACCGGGTTTCATGGAGTGGGTGACCGAGTATAAGATCATGTACCTTCATCCGTACCTCAACCAGTGGACGTGGCTTCGTGACGAAGAAGTCATGGAAGACTTGGTCGGTCAAGTTGGCTTTTTCATCTTTAAATCTACAAGCCAAAAGATGGATTTTTTTTATATCGATTTTAGTGACTCCTTATGATATTATTGGATATTAAAATACCATGAGGATGCGCTGATTAGCTTGACATGTCAAGTTTGATTTCGCAAAGAAGAAATTATATAAAACTTTACATATTTCATAAAAATTTAAAATGTGATAGTTTTATGTGCAGTTTCCTTTAATGCAAAAACGGTCATATACATTTCGCATCCCAAACATTAACATGCCCCAAAATTTAATTTTTTAAAAAACATTTTCAAATGGACTCTAATAAGGTGTTTCTAGATCCGTCCAAAGAAGATCCCCACAAAAATTAAAGGAATCTCAAATCAGATATTTTAAGTTTTGCACCGAGTAAGAAAATGCTATGGAATAAACTCTGTGTGAAAGATTTTCGTAAAATTTGGTGATCGGTGGTGACCAGTTTTGATCTTTCCAGCATATTTCGAGGGAAGTGTACTGATATAACTTTAATCTTTTTTTTTCAGAGGATTGTAGGTAACGATGACGATTCTAGCCCGAGGGATCACATCTACTCACCGGCCATCTTCACATCTCGACTCAGGATCTTCATCCTTGGATGGAACTTGAAACCAGCCATGTGGATCCGTTTGTACATGGGAACTAGTGAGTTCTATTTCTCTCTGCCTTACGAGAATGGATCCTGTCATCTCGATGTTTCATTTTCTGGGCATTTTTTTTTTCTTACTTTTTTTTAACACTTTGTGTCCACAGATGGGTGGATGGCATAAGGGGTGGAATTTATGAATAATTCAAATGAGGGGGGGGAGTGGGCGAGGAAAGGTGTGGCATGAGGTGGGGGTTAGGGGAGGGGGTGGGGATGCAGGGATGTGCCCAGGATTTCCTGAGTGCCGGGTATACTGATGGCCATCCTGGGGGAGGGGTCTAAGGGGAGGGGGTGAAATTTTTTTTTCGATTTTTGAAGGTGCTCAGATGCCAAATGCTGGCACTTGTGTTGCTTTTTAAGCACATACACAAGTACTAGTTTTGCTAACAATTTACATTTTTTAATTTTTTTTTAGTGAAATGAAATATATTAGTACGTACCTGGTAAAAGTTATTAGTTTGTTTCAAAGAGATTTTACAAGGGACCGATTGAGAGCCGTAAGTAATGTTTCTCACATGCCTAACTGATGCATTATTAGTCTGTATAATGTTGGCATAGGCTAGGCCCAATTTATGTTGAATATATTGTTAGGAATGTCAGGATTTTAGATGAAAATAGTGCTGGGCTGGGATTCACGATTTTTAAGACATTGCTGGGCGGTAATTTTTAGTGCTGGGCGGGGCGGCCCAGTGCCGCCCAGCGTGGGCACATCCCTGGGGATAGGTTTGGGGAATGGGTGGAATAAGGAGTCTGGACTTAACCAATAACTGTAACTTCAGTGTACCATCAACAGTGCATCTCGTAGAAACGTTGAGCTGTCTTTCACTGTTCATATCCCCCTCTGTCTCTGCTTGGTGACCCTGCAGCAATGTGATAGTGCTAAATTATTTGGATATCACTCTTTCAAGGGTACTGCACATTTTCAGTGTTTATTATATATTTTTTTTTTTAAATAAAATCTACTTGTTTGAGTCTTTATTTCTTTGAGAGAAGTTTCTTGGCCGAAATGTTCAAATTAACCTGCACCGACAAAACAACTCATCAATTTCTATATCTTGATGATATATTGATGCATATTTTATGGTCTTTCATATGCATAGAGAGAGAATTGACCTGGTTCCCCAATTATATTTGACCTCTGCTATTGAGATATTTCTCTATATAAATGCATGTGTATTTCCTCTCCTACCCCCCCCTGCCACCTCTTTTGTTTGTACAGTCCCAAGAGAAGCCCCACAGGTGGTGACCGGCCCGACCTACGAGGGTAACGTCATCAGATGGGCCTGGGATGCTCTCTATGCGGGAGAGGGGGAGACGCAGGAAGTCTACTTCAGCCGAGCTCTGACTCTGTCGGGATTTTCGCTGGACGAGGAATCTACCATCTCGACGTACAAACTGCAATACCTCTCCGGAGAAAATCAGTGGACAGAGATTGAGTATGATGAGACAGTGGTGAGTGTTTCAACCAGCTGATTATAGTAATGTTCGGCATAACTATTTTTAAAATCTGTGAAACAGTCGTGGGCGTTTTGCCCAAGCTAGCCGGCGTATACAGTAGTTTTGGAAAGCTGAAACTCGTGAAACGGTAGCATGCATTTCAAGTAGTTAACTTTGTAAATTTTGTATCTCGAAAATGGGAGGACAAGTGGTTAGACAGTAAGAAGTCCCTCGATTCATCTATGCAAAATGTTTCTTTTTTTTTTATGTTGAACGTGATGTCAACATTTTGGTAAGTGTAATGACCACTCTTTGTCAAAACGTCTGCACGATTCTGTGACGATTGGAGAACGGATTGACATGTCGTAATAACGACGGATGACAGTAATTCTAAAACGTTAGGTCTGTCAGAAAAGCAGTTGTTGTTCTGATACATTCAAGTTTTGTCAGTCTACTTGGTACCTGTCCATTTCTAAACATACGTACACCCAACTGTGGGATGCCGGGTGCGGCAAAAATGTAGCAAACTGCATCCCGGCCTGTAAAAATACGAAACTGCCCAGCCCATGCATCTTTCATGGCATCGAGGTGTGTTGTGTTGATACTACTAGTCGTAACCATGGTAACCAATTACAGGGAAGGATACTCTAAAACGGGTGGGCAACCTACAGGCCACATGCGGCCTGCCGGTGTTTTTTCCGCTGCCCGTGAGTTGTCTCAAGAAAAAGAACAAAAATCAATCTATTTTACATCATCACAGAAAACGAGCTAGTTGCTTAGAATTTATCGGCACTAATGATGCTGTCAGGTAGGCCTATTATCCCCATTAATTATCAACTGTACTGTTTTGACAATATGTTTTTGTGAATACAGATTAAGTACACACACCTATTGCTTGAAAGTCCTCGGAATCAAAGGTTTGAAATCAAGAGCAGGTCGTTGGTTAGGTGCGGCCCAGTCAATTTTTCACCCCTTATATGTGGCCCATTCATTCAAAATGGTTGCCCACCCCTGCTCTAATAGCTTTAATAACTCAATGCCAAGATGTTAATAGCTTTAAAAAAAAAGAAGAGAATACGGCAATTCTAAAGCTGTATGTATACTAGAGCAAAGATTGAGAAACGTACTCATGGCTTCGAGGTTATGATATTTGTTTAAAACAGGTTTTTTAGTTTCATTTTTGTTTTGTATTTTTATATGCTTAAGATGCATTTTTGTTTTATGTCAGTCGAGGCCGTGAAAATTAAAAGCCTTCCTTATTGTCGTCACTTTCGCAGATATTTTCAACCGGAGAGACGGTGCAGTTGGATTTCATATCTGCCGAGGGTCTCAGGGTCGAGGTCACCTCGTGGCAAGACGATGCAAGATTCTTTGGAGTATTTTACCTCCAGATTGAGGAAGGTTAGTTGAATTCATCTTCTTCTTCTTAATTATCAGTACTATATATCGCTTGAGTCGGATTAAGTAAAACATAAATTCATTTGACATCTAGCAAACAAAGACATGTTTAGCTTAGATCTTGTCAAGTAGAAGCTCTGTAAATCATAATTCCTGATAATAAGTCCCCTTTCCATCGACACCGGCAAATTTAACCCCAAAAATATATATATATATATAAAAAAAAAAAATTTGTACCGGTGATGAGAGGTTTTTTTGTCGAGAATTGTAGAAGCCGGTCTTTGAAGCTTCAGTATAAATAACAGCAACTACGGAATATGTCTGTACTCGCCGCTCTCTGATTGGTCCAACCCACTCTTTCGATTCTCAGCTGTCTCTGTCGTGGACGAGTCCGCAGCCGTCGAAGACATCAGGGAGCTGGCCAACCATTATCTCCACTTCAGATGGGAAGAATCCGATCCGATCAGGGATTCGTCCGTACTCTTCAGCCTCTCCAAGTTGCAGGAAGTTACAAGAATCGAAAGCAAGGGTTGCAACGGAGCCGGACTGTCAGAATATGAACTGGAATGTAGACACCATTACGCTAACTCTGGCTCACTTCATGTAAGTCGGCCTATTTGATATCATAATTAAACGTTGGTGTACGTGGAAAACATGTCAAAAAAATGTCGGCAACCCCCTTCATAAATTTTCGTATCAGTCTTCATAAATTTTCGTATCAGTTTTAGTGTGCATTGTGCATTGCATTTTTAGATTGTTTTGATTTGGGCTTTTGCAACTTCAAAAGTGTAATTCCCCAATGGCAGACACCCCCCCCCACACTCCTTGCGGCCTATGGTGCTTATGTAATGTTAAGTTTTATTGCCTTAGCTGCAGTGGAGATCCACATGAACCCCCCTCCCCTCCCATCCTCTTTCAAATCCCCAGCTTGTACTGAGAATCATAATATTAGACATCCCAAGAAACATTCAAATCTGACTGACGGTTTCGTCATGCAAGATTTGAGCGATAAAACTTGTCATATAAAGTTTTGTGTCGTATTCCATGTTGACCAAGACTATTGTTGACATGTTCCAAAGGCAAGCACTCATATCTGGGCCATGGCATTCACGTTTACCAAATTTTTGTTATATGACAAGGTTAACGCTAGGATTCCAGTGGTAATCTCATCATGTTGACCGACACTATATTTATGACAATTTAGCATGCTAATTTTACTTGCTAATATTTGGGGGATAAAATTTTAAAAAAGAAAATCAAACCTATTGTTGTAATAATCTCATCATGTTGACCCAGAGTCTGTTTATTATGTTATGTTGCAAATGAAAATATCAGAGTTATAATCTCATCATGTCGACCAGGAGTATGTAAATATGTTATATTGCAAATGCCAAAATCTGAGTCATAATCTGATCATGTTGACCAAGAGTATGTTTATTATGTCATGTTGCAAATGCCAAAATCTGAATTATCATCTCATCATGTTGACCAAGGCTATTGTCATTCCTGTTTGTAGACCTTTGCCGGTAACACCAATGATGTGGACATTGTTGAACATATGTTGAATCTCGATTGCAAGTACATCGTGTTCAAACCGTCCCAGTATGATGAAAGCATCTGTGCCGAGATATTCATTTACTCATCGCAAGGTATGTTGCCGTGTCATCATTTTCAAAATCTAAAAAAAGGTTTCTGTAAAATCTTGCTTGACACTTTTAGGAAGAGCTAATTGAAGTAGCAAATTTTAAATGGAAAAGGTCTGTTTGCCAAATGTAATAATAAGCAAAACCACACCATGCACAGAGCTCCCAACTGACCCGCATTTCGCAGGTTGGACCCGCATTCTAACACCCAAACCCGCTGACCCGCGCAAGCGTCCGAAAAACCGCATTGTAATTGTCAAGTATACATAAAAAAAATTGCATCAAATTTTGACTTTCTATTTAGCATAATAGAGTATTAAACCTCCTTTACAGCATCATTTGAACCTCAAATTAGCTTATATTTCTTTTCATTGGGGCGAGCAGCAAACATTTTCATGCCACGGGAAAGAATGAATTATCACCTACTATTCAATTTATTGATGTTACACACAAAAAAATGCATATTTCTCAGAAAATATTGGGTGACAAAAGCCTTTCTAAGTGCCACCATTTTACATGTAGGCATCACCAGGATTCCAAAAAAATTCAAAAGGGGAGGGGGACACCCCCTCCCCTTGGCATGGACCCGCATTTGCCTTCTCAAGAGTTGGGAGCTATGCTTGCACCCTTGAGAGATATACTGCACAGAGCATTTTTAATATTTCATTCCATTACAAAAACCAACAGTTTGCCAACAGTCAGCCTCAACTGTCAGTGACAATGAAAACTTCTGCCCTGAGGCTCCTTATTTGCAAAGAAACTAGGCTAGCAATCCTTACCAAGACAGTGTGGTAGTAAAGCATCTGTTAAGGTCCGATGTGTGCGTTTGAAAAAAGAAACAGACCAATTAGTCAAGACCATAAATGTGTGGTTTGGTGTTAATGCCACAGATCATCTAACCATGGAGATAGATTGATAGGGTAGTTTCAGACTCTTCGATCAAGCGTATTCGATGCCGAGCCAAATTGTGTAGCAAAATGCATCCAAGGCTGATTCAAGGTTTATCTTGAAGTATAAATTCATTTTGCCCAGCAGCCGTTTCTTTATATCTCCTTATTTCTTTCTCTGATTGATAAACTGAAATATTTACTTCATTTAGAAACGCAATGTGGTGCATGCATGCTAACACTGCTCCGAACCATCGGTTATTGTGTGTTTAATAGTCATAGTTTATGCATGTTTTATCTCCACACCCTTACAGAGCTCATCGGTTCCACTGCAAGCCTCTCCTCCCCAGGAACGAAAGGGGGAAGTTTCCAGGGAGAATGGTCCCTCGCTGCTCACGGCGAGAGCCCCTACCTGGAGTTTGTCTTCGACAGGCATGTGACTCCCACCCAGATTACCCTGGAGGCCAAAGATGGCAACCAAGTCCAGTCCTTTCACCTAGAGAGAAGCTACGACGGAGAATCGTTTGAGCTTGTGATGGATGGAGACAGTGGCGTGAAGGTAAATAATGGGAGAGTTAGCCTGGTTGGTTCACGTATATAATCAAGACAGCCAGCTTGCCTGTAGGCATTCTAGCCTATCAACGAAGCCCCTGGCCGTCCGTTCCCGCTTGTGTTCCGTACAAGTTATAATGAAAATGATTGGTCTTTTGACAGATTTGCCAGCCAGTACCTGCACTGTTAAACTATGGCAGATAATTTATTCAGAAAGAGATAAAGTTGTACATAAGTGCTCATAAACTAATACAGCCCTGGAACAGAATCTGATTATCCAGCACTTTTGAAGTTTGTGTTTAAAAGTTAGTAACGTGAAGCAAGCCTGCCTTCATAAATTCCAATTCAAGTACAATCCACAAGTTTGACTGCTTTGTCCCACCGCCAGACAGCGAGCAAAATTTGCACTTTCTTTTTTGCGTGATCTTATATTGCAGCCATCAAATAGCGCACAAAGTCGATTCAAAACTTTTGAGGGACCGTCGACCAGGTTTGATGTGGCTAGCTTTCAGGAATTGAATCTCATTTCTTTCAGTGCTTATTAGTCTTGTTGAGAATGGGAATTGGTGCTCATAAAAAGGAGTAGTCAATTGGCCTAATGTATATAAGAACCAGCAATATTAGATAAGAACTGTTTGGATTACCAATTGGCTGCAGTTTTAATAGCACTCCCTAAATTTGTAATTTGTCAAAAATAAGATACAAATTTAGTCAGGCAGGAGAGCTTCATCCACCCTCCTTCCCTCCCTCACCGCCCCACCCCCATCCCTAACAGTTGACTGTTTTGAGTTCCATGACAATTATGGAAACAGTTGTTGATTTTCTAAATCAACTTATTGATCATTTGATGTCCTAGCTGTTAGGTGTTTGTTGGCCTAACAGGAATATGAGACCTTAAATTTATTTGTGGTGATGGTCATTTATAATTTCAAGTTACTCTGAATTAAAGGGTTATCTTACGGTTGAAACAGCCAGTATTCTGATTTCATTGGTAACAGCAAATATTGGTGCATATTGGTCAAAAATGTAATTTGAAAGGCACCTCCTACCCCCCCCCACCCCCAAAAAAAAACAGAGAAAAATGTGCAATTGGATCATCAAACTATAATCTTTTGTTTTACACAGGCCTTCACGTTTGGATCTGCTAACTTTGATGCAACGTTTGAGATCAAAGGATTGAGAATCCTACCCATTGTTCAGACGACTCTCGACGTCGTTAGCTTCTCTTACTCTGTGGATTTCGTCTCCGGTACGTGAAAATGTCTTTGTCATTATTATTTGTTGTTTCCTTTCTTCATATCCCTACATGTACTATAGGTTGGGGATAAGATTATTTTTCTTTCACTGACAATTCAAGCAAGAATGGGTTCTTAAATTGTGTGCGGTCGGCCCCTTGTGGCACTGAACTGAAGCTGGGTGGGTTTAATTGCATCATAATTGGTTCTGTCTTGCTACAAATGCTAGTTCTGTTTTTTAGCGACATATTTTGCCGTACTCTAGAAATCAATAATGATGCTATTGAACCAACTCAAAATCATTTTTGAATCCTGAGGCCCGATCTCAAAAGAGATACTTTGAACAGACTCTGTTAAATGAAACAGAAATATTCGACTAAGGCAAATGAATATATACATGTATATATATATATATGAAATTGTAATGAGTTGGAAAATCCAGAACAGTGCAAAAACTTCCAGCCTCCACCGGGATTCGAACCTGGACCTCGGACACCCAAACCAACTAGGCCATGGACGCTGATTGTATGTCCAGAGGTTCGAAACCGGTTAGGAGGTAGTCGTTATTCCACTGTATGCTTTTGCCACCTGTATCAAACAATGCTATATATGTATGTATATCCATATATATATATATATATATATGTAGGCAATATTACTTGAAAGCCCAGAACAATCATATTGTAGTTTTTGCTACAAATTGGTTTTATGCCTAAATTCATTAACAAAGCTTAAATGAGTATTAAACATGGTCCAATTCATATTAAAACCTATTACTATAATGATGCACTGATTATAAGACTGAACTGATCCCAATTTCCACAAACATTTATTTCCTTTTTAATTATTGTTTGTCTTTGATCAGACATTTATCCTGTGTTCAGTAGGTTTGGTGAAGGACAAGGCAGACCCTCAGAAGAATGCAGTTTAATATCATATTTATGACATCAGCCACCCATAGTTGTTATATTGTAAGATTGTTATCAAAATTATGTCAAATGATATCAAGCAATAATGGCATCAAAATAGGACAGAAATTTGCTTCCCTTCATTTCCTTCAAGTTTCCTAATGAAATAAAAATGATTTTTTTTTTTTTATAAATTAATTTTAATAATTTTAAGTAAAATAAAAAATTGTAGCATTGTGAATCTAAAAAATGCAAACTCAGATACATATTTTTAGAATTCTTGAACTAGGTCATGTTCAAAGAACGGGTGGGGGGTGGGGGGGGGTAGGATCACGGAGGGAGGTTTGCTCACTTTCAAGACAGAAAACCATCTCCATGTCTCTTAAGCACACGCATTAATGTCGAAGTACCCAACCCTTTTGACATCATTCACCCATTGTGAGAGCGTGGTGGCCAATTGGCTAAGGTGTCGGACTCGTGATCCAAGGATTGCTGGTTCGATTCCTGCCTGGGTTCATTACGTACATTGTGTCCTTGGGCAAGATGCTTTATCTCACTTGCCTCTCTCCACCCAGGGGTTAAATGGGTACCTGTGAGGTAACTTGTCATTGGGCGCAGTATATGACTGCTGCCGACTGGAGGGATTGTCTCTGGGACAGGTTATCATTGACCAGGGGTAATATAACGTCTGTAAAGCACGGGCCCATCGCTGGTGTTAAGCGCTATATAAAAATCAAATATTATAAATATTATTATTGTTTGATTTTTTAGAGCATCATGTAGAGGTATCCGTCCAACAGGCCAGTGGCCAACCAGACCAACCAGGTAAATTTATCATTCTTTTTCCCTCCACTTCTGTACGCCGTGAATATATATTTGATTTATTAAGTTGTCATTCCTGAATCGTATCTCTCTCTGTCTTTGACACGTATGAGCATAAGTTTTGCTTGCATCAGAGTGAATTAAAGGAACCCTTAGGGTTTATTTGGTAATGTTACCAAACTTAATAAGTAATACTTGAAAGAAATAAGTTTGTCCTTGATCAAACTATAAATATACATTTCTGGAATTGTTATTTAATCTGATGAAATTTGGAGGGGGATGGAGAGGGGGCAACGGGTACATCTCGTTCCCCTTTAATGACTCCATCCTACCTCTGCTTTTGTCTACTAAGTATTCCTTTGTTTTAACACTCTCAGGAAATTTTACATTACACTCATATATACTTGTAAACATTGGCAGGAACAGGACAGTCATTATTAATTCAGTATAAATAGTTTCAGAATGGGAGGGGTGGGGATCGGGGATCGTCGAATGATAAGTAATAGTGACATGCCCACATCTCCTTCAATATCAACAATAAATGCTTTAAATACTTGTTCAATTGTATGTAGCTGATCCACGGGCAGTAATAAGCGGTAACTACGCCGACCCTCAAGCAATCAGCGGTCAGGACCTCCGAATCATCTTTGAGAAGGCCGAGACGGTGCACCGTTTCACCATGGGAAGTTCTGTCGGCGACAGTAAAATCATCAGCTTCCAACTGCTCTTCAAGGCCTCGCCTGAAGATAACGATTATCTCAGCGTGATGGTTGATGAAAATGTGGTAAGGGAAACTATCATCGGGAATCAAAGATATAAATGTTCCTACCTTCATGAACAGATTTTGAAGAGAGTTAACTTTAAGAAAACCTGCATACATGATGGTCAAGCCCTACAGCCTATAGGAAAACAGTCCTCCTCAAATTCACTCCCCAAGCATTAATAATTTGTTACTCGTTAGCATAAACTACCCCAAATACTGCCATTAGGATTCATTCCTTGAGTGCACCTAATTTAATTGACCAGTCACCATATGATTGTGCTCTAATGGCCAGCACTAGTTTCCTGTGTGTCAAGATAAGTTTGGTTTGACCACTGAAATAATACACTGTGTGTTTAACCATGAATTTGTGCAGAGGAGCGTTCAGTATGGCGAGCATTACCAACTGGGATAGATATTCAATCTCCCCTGGTTTTTGGCCAAAAACAGGGGACTCCGGTGGTAGTTGCTATAGGCAGGGAAGATCGTAATGTAGAAATGGAGAAACCAAAAGGGTTAAATTTCTGAAGAGAAAAGCAGAGATTTTGCAAGTAGAACTGGCTCATATCAAACGAACAAACAAGAAAAGGAAGAAACAACAAGAACAAAAAAAACAATTATTTGGCAATTTAAATAAAATAAATTGCAATCATAACTGACTTCAAAGTTCTTTGTTTTGCCTTATTTTGTACTTTATTTATTTGATCATTTTTTTAATCGATCATCTTAACTTGACCTAGGGGGATGCGAAGTTAATGATATAGCAACGAATGTCGAAAATATTCATGTTGAGATGCACCCCGCATTTTGTAGGGAAAAGAATGTGAAATTTGAAAGAAATATAAAATGTCATAAAAATTTTGTTTTCATCAGTGACCAAGTTTTTTTTACATCTCAACTGTTAAAATTTGCTTCACGTTCACCCATGATGGTGGAAATCGTTCCAACTTCAATTGTTACCATGACAACTGTAACGGTACATGCGTGTAGGAACTGAATGCAACTTTAACCAGGATGCTAAGAATATCTTCCTCTCTTCATCGGTTAAAAGATAATTTTTCACCTTGGACTATCACTTTACCACTCTAGAGTCTAATTATTGGACTAGTTTCACCAATTTTATTTTTTAACAGAATGGAAAACATTACCGTAGGTGGTTTTTTATAGGGGAATGCAGGGTTTGAAACACCAAAGTATGACAAGTCGTGTAGTCTGATTAGTTATCAAAGTCTGTGTCAATTTCTTTTCGCAGACCTTTGGCGGTAACGACGTCTCTGTTGATCTCGGTGGTCTCAAATATGCCGAAATCAAAGTACTGATCACCGAGGCTGAAGGAGATGGCGTCAAGTTTGAATATGAACTCGAGCTCTCTGGCAGTATGTTTCCTCCACGATATCATATTTTTTCGTTTTTTGTAAAAATCTAAGGGAAATATTTCATCTTCATTTTTTGGTAGTTGAAGCACTCAGCTGTTCAATGTGATAATTTAATAACCAAAATGCAACGTTTAATTCCGTGGTCGTATTGAAACCAGTCTCTTGATACACCACCCACTGACAGCCTGAATATTTTGAGAGATCTGGGCCATCATGCATGGCAAACTTGTCTCCACTTCGAGGTTATTCTAATCCGTAGAGGATTAGTGGATTAGACTAGTGTATATCAGTTAAACCCCCCATAAGAAACTCAAAGACTAGCAGGAGGAACA
>KN886627.1:22352-35255 GCA_000934455.1 Apostichopus parvimensis
TTGGTAAACTAATTAGCTAGAGGGGTTTGGATTTGTGCCTTGAAAATGGCTTCATCAAATTAACACAAGTTTCCAACCAAAAGGCAAAAAAAAAGGTTTTCAGCTGAAAACTAGAATGAATAATGCCATGGATACAGTATAATCAGCTTCTTTAATATCTGATGGGACAATTTAAGGTAAGCATTTGCATGGACTTGAAATAGAGGGTAGACTTTTGTCTGTACAATTCTAAATAATAACAGCGCCATAATTGCCTTTTAATATGCTCATTGCACTTCTTAGCATTATCCATTTAGCTACGTAAACTTCGTTCTAACATGTACCTATGTAACAGTCTACAAGCCAAGGGATATATGGAGGACACTACAAAACAATACATTTTGCTGTAAATGGGCAATTTATGACACAACACCTGTTGTTTCAATTTCAATCATAAATATAGTATCTCGAATATGTTATGTGACAGTCGCATGCAAATTTCACCAGGATCAGCTTAGAAAACGTTCCACTTTTCATCAGTCAAGAAAACAAAGAGTTAATTTCCCCTTGGACTATATCTTATTGCGGTAACTAGTCTAAATTATAAAGTTGGGTCTGTACAAACGGGATTGCTGTATAAGCGTGTATGTACACTTGACCAGTAAACAGAGGACTAGTTGTAACAGGCATTTTGTTTTTTGGAAATGAATGAAATGCAGACAGAAGAAATGTGTCAGGCTGTCAGCTCGCAAAAAGCTTTGGACAAAACATTCAGATACCCACTATAATAAATATAAGGAACATTATGGAAGGAAAAGTAAGGTCTCATGAACAGTTCCAAGAGGAAGTGCATCTTTCTTTCTTTCTGCGGGTAATGTACGGTAGAGGAAGAGAGTGCATACAGGTCAATGAGAGACACGTACTGTACAGTAATAAGTAATAATAATGAGTAATATTTATATATCTGTATATTTGTTCATTATCAACAATCATTATTGGGCTGGCCGCAGGAAATGATGCATGCTAAAACTAAAGACAAAGACAACGCCAGTGGGAACTTTATTTTAATCAGCAGATTAAATCAGCACTTGTATAAATTTATTTTTAATAGCGGGGGGAATAAAATCATTCAAATCTAAACCTGTGTATGGTCATGTACTGTACAGTGCTAAAACTAAAGACAAAGACAACGCCAGTGGGAACTTTATTTTAATCAGCAGATTAAATCAGCACTTGTATAAATTTATTTTTAATAGCGGGGGGAATAAAATCATTCAAATCTAAACCTGTGTATGGTCATGTACTGTACAGGTAATAATTAAAATCATTCAAATCTAAGCCCGAGTATGGTCATGTGCTGTACAGGTAATAATTAAAATCATGCAAATCTAAGCCTGAGTTTGGTCATGTACTTCACATGGAATAATTAAAATCATGCAAATCTAAGTTCCAGTTTGGTCATGTACTGCACAGGGAATAATTAAAATCATTCAAATCTAAGCCCAAGTTTGGTCATGTACTGCACAGTGTAATAATTAAAATCATTCAAATCTAAGCCCGAGTATGGTCATGTGCTGTACAGTGTAATAATTAAAATCATGCAAATCTAAGTTCCAGTTCAGTATGGTCATGTACTGTACAGTGTAATAATTAAAATCATTCAAATCTAAGCCTGAGTATGGTCATGTGCTGTACAGTGTAATAATTAAAATCATGCAAATCTAAATTACAGTATGATCATGTACTGTACAGGAAATAATTAAATCATGCAAATCTAAGTTCCAGTTTGGTCATGTACTGCACAGTGTAATAATTAAAATCATTCAAATCTAAGCCCGAGTATGGTCATGTGCTGTACAGTGTAATAATTAAAATCATGCAAATCTAAGCCCGAGTTTGGTCATGTACTGCACAGTGTAATAATTAAAATCATTCAAATCTAAGCCCGAGTATGGTCATGTGCTGTACAGGGAATAATTAAAATCATGCAAATCTAAGTTCCAGTATGGTCATGTACTGTACAGGAAATAATTAAATCATGCAAATCTAAGTTCCAGTACAGTATGGTCATGTACTGTACAGGAAATTAATTTAGTGTTCAAACTTTGTATAGCAGTTTTGAAGGCTCTGGACTTTGCTTTCAGAGATACTGTGGTTCATGTGTGAACAAATCTGCTATAGAGGCCTACATACATCTTTTACACAAGTTTGTATAGCAGCTATGCCTATTCTGCATATATATACTGTAGCATTTTGTGACAGGGGATACCGCATAAATTATTCCCTGATGTATATACATAGAGTACTGTAGAGAAAACAATACCTGGCAACATCTTGTTAACATCTGACAATAACACCTTGTTTATAACAATAGACATTAACTGATAATATTTGAACAGAATCCAAGTACTTCCCAAGAAACAGTCGATTCACATGTTTGTTATGATAGGCATCATAATACAATGCAGAGCTCATTCTTTGAGGTCATTTTGCCAGGCTGTCCATCTGACTCTGTGAACTTGACACGGTGTCATTCGAACGACAAATTTTGGTCTTCTGAAAGATGAGACCAACATGGCGCAGTTTAAACTTACAAAAGCACCGCATGCAGCCTAGAGCACCATTAGACTGTTCCACTGAAACATGAGCAATATTGATCAGCCTTTTAAACAACATTTTCATCATCTTGGGCTATCAGACAAAGTTTAAAACTGAACTTTGACACAGGTGAAGGTACAGTAAAATTAGTAAATGATCAAAAGATGCTTGATCAAGTCCAGAGTCACTTCCCACAAGTACTCCAGGCGGCTTCCGTAGTTTGTTTGACAGATCACCTAAGACTACTTTGACAATGGTTAAGTTTGGGGTAGTGTATTTGTGTAAGGCCGTAGATGTGATATTTCCGATGGAAAGACTGACTTAAAATCCCTCCCCAACCCCCCCCCCCAAAAAAAGTAGAATACCTGTAAATATTAATAATTGCAAAGAACAAAGGGTGCAATTTCTAGTTGTTTCCGACCATATTTGGACGGAAAAGAGAGATACCCTAAATTGAGTATGCTTGCAATGCACGTAGCTGTTAATGAGGATTTAGACACGCCATACAGTACATGTTTGTACAAACTGTTCCAACTGTAATGTTCAGTTCAGTGAATCTATCAGCATGGTACGGTACAGTGTTCAAAGCTTGGCAATCTTATTTTTCAGCTTAAGATTTGGTGCAAACAAGAGTAATATCCTGTAAATGTTACCTCAGAATACCAGCACATTTAAGATACATTTTCAAATATTACATTATCTAACATTGCAATTCTATAAGCATACATCATATACTGTAGTATTACAAAATACAGTACTGAATCGCAGAAAACCACGCTCCCAGAAAAAAACTACAGTAGTACTGTACTAATCAAAAGCAATGTTTCGTTCTTAGATTTGTACCATACGATACGTTGGAAAGCAAATGTTTTGAGAAATTTGCCTTTTGACAAAGCCAGCACTTTTTTTCTATACTTTGCTTTTTTCAAACCTTTTCTTTACTTTCAAACCTATAACAATGTCTCTGTTTTGCATGACCTCGTTGTGTTTTTTTTCTCCGTAACAGCACATTTGCCAATTCTGTTTAAGTAATGGCCATTTAATAGACCTCAGACTACAGAATAACACTGCAAAACTTCACATATATGAAAGTGGATAGCTAACATATCTTTCAGTTATGTTTACAATTAAGGTACTACTAGCAGCTCTGCTAATCTGTAGCTTGAGGTTTTGCCTTTCAACTTTTCTGTTAATGAGATTATTAATTACTTTATGGCATGTTTACCAAGGTTCTGAGGAAGTCACTCAAAACCAATACTGCACAGCATACACGTGAACAGATAGCATGTGTTTGGACACTACGAATAAAGTCTGCAAAGTTCTACAGAAATATCCTTAAAGGATGACATTAGGTACATATTAATTATGTTAAATATGTTGTAGATCTATAAATCAGGAAAATCCGCTGGACTACTTAGTCTTATACATGATTACAGTTGGTCAGTTCCCCAGATGCAGCTCAAACCTATCATTGGAAAGTACTTGGTGGTTTCAATGACAATTTTACAGCATTATAAAAACAAATTGGTGATGAAAAAAAAAAGGACAAAACGGTGATGAAATGTCATCCAATAGTGCTGTTTAATATGAAGTTTACAGAACATGTTTAATAGGGTTAGAGTTATTATAATTTATATATAACGATGGATTAATGTGAACATTAGGCCGGCAACTTAGTCTGAAAGGAGCATTCCAAAGATACCACATCTTTTAAAGGTGAAAAATCTGGAAAACAAGAATAGCTGTAGAAACTAGCAATGTTTGTCTTGCTCTTCGATATATCAAGACCAAACTTCTGTCTAAAAATCAAGTTAACTTTCAAGTCTTCTGTTATTAAAACTATAGGTTAAAGGTTAGGTAATTTGCACATCAATCACGGTTGTGAACTGTTGGATTCAATGCTACAAGAAGAACATGTACACGCCTCTCAGAATAACTTCAGAAAAGCTGTGCCTTACGGGCATCAAAGTTAACAGGGGGTGACAGTAGCTTAAGATTAAACTATCATGTATAGGGAGGGTTACAGGTGGCATGCTATATGATGATGAACCAGGGGAGTTGGAATAGGTGACTAACTGTATGTAGGTTTTGGTAAAATTGTTGATCAAATACTAATAGCTGTCCTCCAACATCAACCTTGCAGACCGTTTCTCTCTCCAATCAGGCACACTTTCCCTGATCCAGGTTGACCTAATGAGTAAGCTTCTCAAATCCAATCATATTTTCTGTATGTGTTTGTCTACTATTACTAAATTTCAATATTATATTTTGAGTATGCTTTGAGATAACTAAAAGAATCGCTCATATTCTAACAAAGATAAAACAGTTTCAACTAAATGGGTGGGGGGATAAGGTATGGTAAGTGATATTGCATTCACACCAAAAGTCTGCAGTAGCTTCACATACTGACTGTATCTGTTCAGGATATTCCAATGCATGTATCAAAAACTTACTCAAAAACTAGTAAACCTTCAAAAAAATGAATTCCATGCTTAAAGGATCCATTTGTTTGGTTTGCTCTATGTTTTTCAAGTCCTTCTTGATTTCATTTTTAGGCTAACATAATACATGTATGTAATACTCACTCGTGAGGCTGTTTCACGAAAATGTAATTTTTGGGTACCAATCCTGTCTTTCCACTTAGTTCAGCTTTGAACCAATTTTGATCTTTTTTCTTGTCCACTACCTGTTGGTGCATGAAAAGAAAAAAAGAGAAACATGGGTGGTGAGATGAAAAGGCACAAAAAGTTTAAAATGCAAATAAGGTAGCACCACTTAAAGCAAGACATGCTGTTACACTGAACATTGCTTATAATTCCAACCCCCCTTCCCATCCTCCCCCAACCCCTCCACTACTGCCCTTTGAGTCATCAGGGCTATAAATTTGATAACTTTGGCAATACATCATTGGAAATTACAATAAATTTTTTATACCAACGATACAGTATGTCAATCATTTTGAAGACTACCTGTAAAATAATTCAGCAGTTTTCATATAAGCTTTTTTCATTGACACTTGGCCAAGCAATAATAAGTCTGCACAGGTAAATAGTGTTGCTGTGCACCATGTTTGAATAATTTCATCCAAAGGGTCAAAGTTATCATTCTGAAGTATGATTTGTTTCCTGAGCAATTTTTTGGGGGTAAACTTCATCACAAGTTATAAGAACTATAGGAAGACATTTTTGCATCAGCTGTTTATAAATTTTGGATGAACTGATTTCTGACTTTACAGCCAAAAGATCACCAAATGTCCTTAGCATGTTTTCCCAAAAGGCTAGACAGCCAATTGATCAAGTAACAACATGGAAGAGAATTTACTCAGAATGTCAGAAGTGATAACTCAACATAACATAGGTTAAGCTAGGCCTACTGTATGTGAAATCCTGACTTATCTAAGCCAAACATTTGCCTTGATTCAAGTAAAAAACTACACCTGACAGGACCTGTGATGGACAATCATGAGAGACCAATAGAAAATTTAAATAAATAACAGTTTGAAGAGTAGTTCTCCTTCTTCAACTAAGTACTTGAGAAACAGTGCATGTCACTAGTTACTTCATTCCATCTGCCAGCCATTCGAGGTGCATAACTGGGGAACAGTATGCTACCTGTAATCTCGCTTGAATTTGTCTCCTGTTATGGGCCTGTTAAATAGTGTTTGCACGGGTTATCCGGGTACCCGGGTACTTGACTTAGTGTGTTGTTAGGCTACCATGTGGTCGAAGATAACAGCAATAATGAAAGTACCAACAGTAACAACTGTTTAAGAGCTAAATTGGATATTTATATGGTCTGATCCAATAGAGGTGGAGAGCAAGCATAAGCAGCGGCGGCAGTGCGATGGTAGTAGTGATGTTAATGTACGTATTTGAACATGAAAACATTGTCAATAGAGAATATAATTCATTTATTATAGCATCCAATTTCTTGAAAATCGTGATACACGAGGGTAAAAAATTTTTTCCGGTTACCCGGATACCCGACGGGTAACGGCTCTCTGGTACCTGGTTCCCGATTTTTGGACCCGTGTAAACACTACTGTTAAAGTATAATGAGATACTTCAGATAGACTCCAACGAGCTATCCCTGAAAAACCCATCGCCTAAAGACGTCCACGCAACCTACGGGACCTTCTTGTGCGTGCTGCTGCTCCACCTCTAACTCTACACATTCAGCATGGTACTCTCAAATGTGATCGTATTTCGAGATGCATCATCTGCAGCCACCACAATGTTGAATCCAATTCCATCACCAGCCACAGCATGCAACTCACACACAAGACTAAGGGTCACAATACTTGCACAACCGCTAATGTCATCTATCTGATCTCTTGTAGAGTTTGCGGCATCCAGTATATGTTGGTGAAACCAAAACCACCCTCAAGAAGCGATTCTATGGTCACATATCCACAGTCAACACCATGAAGACTGAGACCTGGTTGGAGAACTCTTTAACTTTCCCAACCATACCATTAATGACATGTCCCTACAGGGGATTGAATCCTTAGGTAGCCATCCTGACCTTGTATGACTCAGCAGAGAGAGACTGTGGATGCAACGCCTTCGCATCATTCAACCTCGTGGGCTCAACATTCAGAAAGAACATGACTAACCATTCTTCTGCTCCCCCCCCCCCCCCCCCTCCTTTTCCACACTTCTGTATTTGTCCTTCTGCAGTTTATTCCCAACCGTCTTCCCTTAATCCTCTCTTTGCCCCTTTAAAGTTTATCTCCTACCTCTCCTCTTCCCCATGTTGGTTTCTTTCTTCTCTCCATCCACGTCAGGCACACTTACATTTACACATTCTCTTACACAGGCTTTTTAGTGGATAAGCAGTTTGCTTACAGTTTTGTTTTATTATGATTTTCAAGTATAATGAGAAACTCCATTTACCTTGATAATTTCACCTTTACGGAAAGGCAGCTCATCTGCATTACCTGGACGAAAGTCAAATTTAGCAACATACTCCACCATGATGAAGTAATACAGTTCTCAAGTTCTTTCAATCTTCCAAAGTGAGCTCAGTTGAACTCAATACAACGAAAACAAAGTGTGAACAAATATGTTGGGCTGCTATTTTCAAAGTAAAAAGAAAAAAGAACAGCATAGGGGTCTAATCATGACCATTCCGATGCCCTAATCCATTGACAAAACTGGGAAAACATGTGATATTTCGTAATAAAAAGTGTAACACCTGTTTATTGTTACTGGCTCGCAATATGTGAAGGATGACGTGCTTACGACTGTGACTGTCAGCTTAGGCTATATGTAGCAAACCATTACAATGGCCTAGCCTAACGAACAAATGTATGAATTGAAAGCACTTTTCTAGAAAGTTGACTATGTACTTCCAAAACGATATATATTCCGCAAAGTACGACCAAAAATGCGCTTATGATGAATCAGATACGCTCTGGGATGATTAAGTCGAAGACGTCGAAGTCGGGATGACTGGAAAACAAACTAGTTTAAGACAGCGATGAGCAAAATGCCTGATCACTTCGACGATTCCACTTCCTGATGAAAACAGTACTTAAAATGAGCAACCAGAAATGAGTGCACGTAATGGCTCATTTTGCTAGATTTAATTCTGTGTTGTCTGAAAGCAAACCGATTACATGACCCGAGATCTTTGTTTTGAACTGACAACTCCTCAAACATTTAAATAAAATTTGACTCCGTTTAGCAGCTATACGAGTATATTGTGACCATTGGCGTAGGAAGCTATCCGGTAATGGGAGGGGGCAGAAAACCGACTAGGGCTTGGTGATTTGCTCCAAAAGGGTTACTAAAGTTAATCAATGGAATATAAGTATAGGAAATCTCAACTTTTCCGTGACTATTATAGCCTTCGTATATCGTTTCTCCAAATTAATCTTTGTTCTTTCAAGTCGAAATAATCTCGAACCTTTGCATCTTTCCCAGAAATATCTACATACTGTACCAAACTTTGACTTTTTATACCGACAAACCTGACTTAAGTGACCCCTATTCATAGATAAGAAAAAATCATTTTTGTCAACGTTTTACCTTTTTCTATTTTGTAATTATAAAAAGTGCTTTTAAGCCTCCCTTTCTTTGGTAAACTATCATATCATAATTTATTTAAAGCATTCAGTAGTGAAATATATGAACGTCCAATTTATACCGGTTACGGTCATCGTGACAGCCCATGCAACTTATACAAACGTTGACTATGATGAATATTTTTCAGAACTTTTTTGAGACACTATTGCAGTTTTTCCACATAAAATTCTAAGTCAATTATAAACCTGACCCTCGAAGATCGTACCCAGCATTCCCCTTCTTTACTTCTTTCGTTGCCCAATGTAATGTTCTAAAAATAGAAACAAGATCTGGCATAGGGTCAGATTCCAGTCTTTGATCAAACACCACTTATATATATTTTGGGGTGACTCGAATCGGGTCAGTGACTCACGGAACTACCTCTAGGAAACAGTACGAGTATCAACTATGTCGGCACAATGTATCCTTTCGTGACACTTTTCATTGTTTGTATCCTTTCATGACACTTTTCATTGTAAACTTATTCCGGTTGACTGGAATCTGGCGGTGCGTATTCAAACGTTACATCTCAGTGATTATAGCGCGTAGAGACTAAAACAGACTTTTGGAAAATTTTCTGAACTGAAAAATGCTTATTTACCACAACAAATCAATGTTTTTTTTTCCTGATAATCTTCTTGATTTGACATAACGTTGAATAGAATCCCTTTTCCATCATACAATTAAGACATAAATTCTAACGAATAAATATTTGGGCGAGGAATGTTCGAAACACGTATTGTTGAGATATAATGAAAGACCAAATGTAAAGTATAAATATTCCTCACTTAGAAAGACAGCCGCAAGACCGTAACGACAAAAAAGACAATACAAGACATACGAAACATAAAGTTCATAAAAACAGAACCGTTCACTTAAATTAGTCAACCTACAAAGCACCACCTAGCAAATATGTACTTAGGAAGTGGTCAATTTACATCGACTGATTATTGCAGCTCACTGATCAGACCACATCGTATAACCTTTGATAAGAACCGTTCACATCGATGGGTATATCATTATATGTCTGTACACCCTTGTAAACATTTCGAAATGTAAATATCGCAGAACTAGGCTATACGTTAAGATTTTAAGCATGTGTAGATTGTGGTGAACTAGCAAACATTGAGTTGCGAGTCGTTCGGTGTCCGGTAATATCAAGTTCTCGACCAATGAGGCAATGTGGCATTATTACATATTTAACAGGTATAGTTTTTATATTACTAAGGATTCCATCCTTCAGTTAATCAGTGTAATCCAAGGATCAAGTTAATCTAGCATAGCCATATATGCTAACCAAGTGAGGGAGTTACTGTAGGACTAACCCTAGGCAGAGTAGGTCTAGTACTACAACCAACACTGATTAGGGTCTAATTTAGACCTAGATCCTATCCCAAGCCTACAGTAGCCTGCATGCCTTCCACCTCTGCATTACTTTAGTATGGCAGAAGACAGGTGACCTATTGCTTTTGATGTACTCAGGCTAGTAGACTTCTTTAATTACATGTTTTGTTTTTTTTATCTCACAGTCATATGAAAGAACCAATGAATCACATTGTTGACCTGAAGATATTTTTCACTGAACAACAGTAGGCCTTGCCTAACCTACTACCTAAGCTTGTTTTTAAACTTTGGCTAGGCCAAGCTTCACTGTATTTGGTCTTTAGCCAAATTGGTCAAACGACTGGGTCAAATACATTTTTTTTTTAAACATATACAATGATAACTGGGAGTGGGACATCCTAAGGACTGCATTTGAGACATCTATGAAAATGTTTTGTAACCTTCAGCAAACTATCTGTAATTTAAATACCAAGAACCTCTTTTGCATGACTTTTAATAATGTATTACAATCATTCACCATGTAATGGCTCAGCTATGTTGCATGGTTACTATATGTTTTTGGAATCATTGGAAAATGCCTAAGCTACAGAAGAAAAAAAGAAAACCGCTATTATGCCATTTTGTTAAATATTTGCTAAAATAAGTGGCTTTTTGGATATAATGATTAGTCATCCCATACTGCTTTTTACCCTCCTCCTCTTCTACCCCCACCACTATACCCACCATCCCCATCCTGTCCTTATATGTTTCTTTATATATCACATCAATTTTACTACATTCATCATTTAACATTTTTAGCTGTGTTAAATGATTCATCTGATCTTCTTTTAATAGTCAATGTCAAGTTTGAGAGAAGTAAGTGACCATCAGTTATAACAATGAATAGATACTTGTGCAAGAAGATGGTGTTTTGCCTCCGATGCAGTGTGAAGAGGTTTGCCCAGAGTCATGACACTAACTTACTTGGATTTAATGTTTGTGACAACAAGAGGCGGCTGTTATCCCATATGACTTGTAAGTGACCCTCATTTTTTGTGACAATTTAGTATTAAACTCTTTTGAGCAGATAATCTTTACCACATAATGTGAAGTCTATAGACTTCAGTCTTGAAAAGTCAAAATAATAAAGCAAAATCTATTTTTCTAATCAGTTAAGGGCAGTGTATATACTTATTCATCTTCTCCTTTTGATAATGATGTAATTTATGTAGTTTATGATCCTAGGCCAGTCGAAGGGAAGTAAGATTAATAACATGGTGTTTGTGTTACTGCAGAGCTCTGTGTACAGTTAATCAGTTCATACGGTTTCAAGAGAACTAAGACCTTTGCTCCAATAAATGATGTTTTGTCTATCACAATTAGCTGGATCATTCTACCAATCGTGCTATGGGAGAATGGTTCACATAGATGATGTAAGATGTCGGTCAACTGCATTGCAAACATTTCATAGAAGCATTTCAAATGAAACTGATGGAGATGCCACCTATCTCCGAGAAAAGAAACTTGAAGAATCAATCAGAAAGTCTTACTCCAGAAATAAGAGGTACACGTCAAGAGAAGATGAGGAGAAAGAAGATGTTAAAAGCAGAAAGGAAGACAGATATGATGAAGCAGACACCTTTGGAACTCTAAGTCCTCAGAAATTCTTTGAGGTGAGTCTTTAACAGCTAATCTATTCATATCAATAAACCAGCATAGATAGATGTTTCATACCTATTTTACCATATCTGGAATAATGTTTTAAGAAAATTGCTTGCAGTATACAATCTACAATCCAGTTCACAATATTGTAATGTGGTATTTGATCATTACAGTCTGAATGACATATACAGATTGTTGATTGCTATGAATGGGTAAACTACTTAAGTTTATTTTAGAACTGCATGACCTGGGCTTGAACCAAACTGAGAGGCAGCACAACTGGTATTGATCACAAAACACCATCTGTCACCTCTCACAGGTGTGATAATTGATCATTGAATAATTTCCACAGGACATTGGGGACTTGAAGTTCAAGTTTCACTCTCTTCCAACCCACCCCCACAACCTTCTCCTCCATATCCCCACCTCAAAGGCTGAATTTGTTACTCTCTCCATAAATAATTTTCAGCTGAACACATCCATCTTCTCCCTCTCTCAAAGGTTAGCGACACGTCCGTGTCATCCATTGATTTGGAGGAAGATGAAGAAGACAGAGATTGGAAAAGAGTGAGAACGAGGAAGAACACACCTTACTGGTATGCTAACCAGATGAAGAAATTTTTTAAAGATGGAAAAGTAATTATGCTTGGACAAGTCCTTTACATTCCACAAATGTCAGAGATGGAAACTTACTTTTGACAACTTATGATACCAGAGCAGCCATTCTAAATTACTGTAATGTTAAAGCAATCTTGTCCTATTTCTCCCCCTTCCTCCACCCGCCCTCTCCGTCTTCTTTTCTTTCTCTCTCGCACCCTCTCTCCACCTCCCCTTTCCATCCTCACTCTCTTTTTTCTTCCTTCCCTTTCTCCCTGCCCCTCCCTTGCTTATTTGCATTCATAATTTAACAATATCCTGTATCTTTTTATTGCACATCCTTCTCCCTCCTCTGTCCTTCCAATCCCTCCCTCCACCTCCATCTCTCTTCCTCTCTCTCTACCTCCACTTTCCTGCCTCCCTCATTATCCTGTTCCTAAACATCCCACTCCCTCTCCCTTTGCTGCTATGCATTCATAATTTAGCAATATCTTAGGTCTTGTTATTGAGCATTCTAAATCACTTATAAGAAGCACTCTTCTTTTGTTGTTATGAATTGTTTTACAGTTAGCAGAGGGAATTGATTTCTTAGAGACCAGAATGCTCAAGGAGGACAATGTTCAACCAATTGAATACAACTATGATGTATTGATAGGAGCTTGTGGAAGAGCCGGCT
>KN886628.1:31867-44540 GCA_000934455.1 Apostichopus parvimensis
GCTTGTCAACATTCCCTTCTTGAGTATGAGAGCTTCTATTAATGCTTCAATGTTCTTTTCAACACTGCCCTGATCTGAAGGGGAAATGACAGAAACTTGAATAATGTTATCAGCCAGGGAATTATTTATCCGGTATCCCATCGCAAACTGCTCTGTAAAATGCTGTGTTAAATGCTATGTAAAATGTTATGCAAATGGGTAAATTACTAGACACTTGCAAAGATGTATAGCAGTTGTTTGTAGACAGGAAACAGAAAAGTGTATTTTGTAAATGAACGTGTTTTAGAGCCTTCAAAACGGCAATACACAAATTTGAATATTAAATTATTCCCCATCAGTAATTAATTAAACCAGTGTGCTAGACTTGGACTAGCTCAGAGTAAGTTGTTTTTGTTTCTACATAGTTCCATATTAAGGCAAACTGGAGATTACAAGAAGTGAGGTCAATCATCCTCCCAGGATATCTGTGATTGTTTTTATAAACAACATCGTTCACAGCAACGGTACCGAAATTGGCCATTGTACTGTAAAGCCTGAAACATGTACAGAAATGTGATGATGCCTGTAGTAGATTAAACCCTGCTTCTTGAGATAAATGAAGAACTCTTTACCTCTCTCATTAAGACTGATAGTGAATTCATGAGGCCTCATCCCTGTGAAGACGCCGACCTGTCCCAGGAATGAGGTTGTCGTATAATCTGCCTGAAATCATACAACAAATTCAAAACCCATGTCGATAAACCACAATAACAGTGAAAGAACCAGTGTACTTAGAGAAGTTGGTGTGTTTGCAGCAAAATCATCTGCCAGCATTGTCCTCCACCGCCCCCCTCGCACCCCCTCCCCTCACACGACATACATACACTGAAGCTCTAAGAAAATAACCAGTTTGTTGTATTAATGTTATTGAGAGTTGTTTACAGTTTTAAAAAGTCTGGTGTTACTTTCAAAACAAACATTATCAGTTACTATAGCATGTTATACAAAAGATCCATGGGGTTTGTGGGGGGGATATACAACCCCCTCCCCCTTCACAACCTTTACACACATTCAAAAGTAATTATTAGCACAACCTTCTTATAGACCGGTAATTTATAGTATAAATATGCCTCAGAATGCATCAGTTTGACATTGACTTGACTTGAACCACCTCCCCCCCCCCCTGCATGGGAACCAATATCAGCAGCCCCAGTGCTATACCCCTCCTTACTAACATCCTGGATCTATCCCGGTATGCACTTAGCTATACTTGAGTGAATCTGGCGATAAGGAAAAAAAATAGATCTTTATAAGTATATTTAATAATGAAATGCAACAAGATCTAGTGAGCTAAACCACAAGAGACGGGTACGTTTAATTTCATAATTTCTAAAAATTATTTAAAACGCCTTATATTAAGTTTCCACCAGATTAAGTCCTCTCGTACAGTAGATGGCTCTGTCTAGATGTCATGTCAATATTGATTTTTTTTTCCTCCTCTTCTGCTTCTCAACCCCTTCCTCTTTCCCCTCCCCAATTCCTCCTCCTTCCTTTTCCACACTTCAATCCCACCCCTCCCCCTCCCAAATTGATAAACATCACACTATCAGTGTTTAATTAGCCTAATAAATTTATGACATAAGCTAGGACACAATCCTAACTGCTCACTTATCAGCTGCAAAATGTTGCCTAGATCAATCCCACACTGGAATACTGTCATGCATATATATATGGGTTCCAATTATGAACACAAAGATTAACTATAATACTGTATACCTTTAGGAAAACACAACCTAGCATCATAGTTCAAATGAAAGATAACTTAAAAATAGACTTTGCTTTAATCAGATAAATAATAGATTAGTGAACGATTAGTTTCCAGGCATCAAACAATGCAAAGTTATTGAATGCAAACTCCTCAATGGAGCATAAAATGCCCAGCTGACTAAAACATTAATACATATATATATATTGAACAATCTGCACTTAAAATATTTCACAATGATGTGATTACTTCCCTAAAGAAGTAATAAACACTGTTAATGATATTTGTGTGTATGTGTACACTTTGTATGGGATTGAATATGTTTGCATGTATCCAGGAGGGGGAGGGTGTATGTCATTATACCTGGTACTGTTTTGTTTTGAGTTTTGAGTTTTGAGATAACCACAGTTAACCACAGTTAACCACAGATAACCACAGAGATAACCACAGATAACCACAGATAACCACAGTAACCACAGATAACCACAGAGATAACCACAGTTTGAGATAACCACAAGTTTTGAGATAACCACATTAGCTACCTCACCTAATGTGATTATTTGTTGGGGGAGGTGTAGAGGGGTGTGTTGGGATTTATCTCTTAGACAAAACGTATTGCCATGGTAATTATCTAATATTGATCTTGCAAATAAAGTCACACGTACCTAAAAAATTGAATGCAACAAACTATTTCAATTGTGTCCAAGCCTCTTGTTTGTCTCTTATTATCGCAAACATAACCTTGAATTAAGAAAGGTAACCTAATTTAAACACCCATCCACCCCTCTCCCTCCTGGACATAAGCAAATATATTCAATGCCCTAGAAGAATTGTTAACGGGAACTGTAAATTTACTTTGTCATAGCAATGGTTCAAAATATTTGCAAACTATAACAAGGCATTGAGTAAATTAAAAAAAGGGTAATAATAGCGACCAAAATGACGTTGATTGAATATTATTGTACTATGCGTAGTATATTCTATTAACATTTAGAATACAAACTAGCTTGCAGTATATTTCTGCAACAAAAGTTTGAGTTTTAACTAGTATCTGAGGTGATTTCTTTACTTGGGGCTCATTTTGTTCTTCTTTGGCATTGCAAGAGGTAGTATAAGGGGGTAAAGGACAGCTGTAAGAATGGGGTGGGTAGCCCCAGGAGGGCAGCACATGGGCAGAACACTATAGTTAGGACAGCGAGTTAATTACCATCTGTACTGTTGATTCTATCAGGCATCCTTCCGAGTATTTCGATAACTACTTACCGTTCCATTCCTGTAATAGTCAACCACCACCGTCAAATTCTTCAATTCGTCTGTCACCTTGTAGTCAAGGTTACGACCATGCCAGATGGCACCTTTTGTGTCCTGGGCTACAATGCTTGTGCAAAACCTGGGATGATATAAACAGACAAGTGATGTATGCTAGATCATGCTAGATAACTCTTTCACCAGAAACTTACTTTAAACTATTTGATAAACCAAGTTGAAATGGCCTCACATATGAGACCATCAAATTATATGCATCCAAGTTACTTGCTAATTAACTGTATGTTCAATTGGGGCGAATGATCTATTATTACCATGAAATAGCAACCTTGCTTGGAGAAAAGTTTTGGTATAATTTTTCATGATTTATTTGCAAATTTTTCACAAACTGATGAACCTGATATAATGACAGACACTTTCAAGAGGAGTACATACGCAGTGACATCATAGACTATATTTAGCCCAAGGATTTCCCCCAGACCCAATCCTGAAGTCTTTGCGATTCCTTTGATCTCGGATGCATACGGCTCGGGTATGAACTTGTCCAACGGAGCGATGATCAGGTTCAGGGTAGGAACCAACAGTTTTGGAATGAAGGTACTGTGTGTGAAGAAGAGATCAAAACACTGATGACCAAAAATTCTTGTAAATAAAAATTATATACCGGGCGTAATATATCATATCCTCTCCTTACTGCTAAAATGCTTTCTTCTTAAAATTTAACAAAATGATACTGGAATATAGTCTGCTAAATATATTTAGTATAAAGTTAAATGTCACAAAACCAGCTATTGCAATGGTTTTTTCAATTGCTGTTGACCAGACAACCATTTTGCATATATACACATGTCACTGCTTTGGTCAGTTCACATCCCTTGATCTTGATCCACAGGTTGTTTATCATACTTAGTCACAAGAATCTCTACCTCGACAGTTAAAGGCATTGAAGACTCGCCCCAACCACGTGCGGCCATCTGAAAAAGTTAACTTTCTGTTGCTTGCAAGTTGCAAGTGACGTTTTGTTCGTGTCCCTACAAAATGCAGGCAGTAATGAAACGTGATACCTTGTTATCTTTAGCTGGACCTGATCTGTCCATCGCTGTATTGTTTGTACACTGTGCTGTGGGTATTGACCGCAGCTGTATGTACTGACTGTGCACTAGTGTCTAATTACCGATGGTAGCAAGCTGTGTGTGTGTATTTTATGGGATCGATGGTGGTGTCTAACACTTCTGTTACACCTCATTTTAAACTAGGTCAGATTACCGGCATTAGACGTTTCTTTTTGCGCGAGTCTTCACACCCTTTAATGAATGGTATTTATTTGCAGCAGGAAAACTGTCCTAAAATTGTCACAGCTGCTACCAACTCTAAAAAAATCATTCTTTTGAAGGAACTGCTGGAATACTTAATTAACTTCAAACTATTAACATGTATAGATCTGCTGTATGTACCATATATATATATGGCAAAGAAAGGGTTGGGTTAAAAACCAAAGATAGATAGAGAAACCAAACTATACTAACTTCACAACTTCTTTAGCAATTTTCCTGAACTTTTCAATATCATACTGTTTAAGTATGTGGTCCCATCTCTCCTCGGGAGGTGTCTCTAGGTCGACCCGGAACCTTTGAGCTTTATGCACGCAGGATCCCGGCACTGTAGAGACAGCCAAGAATATCAAAATGGCTGACAACACTGCTACACGCATGGTGGAGTATCTTCAAGAACAGCAGCAGGAGGAGACAGCTTTCAAAGTGCTTGTGATTTTCTTCTGTTAATCAGACTGCAAAGAGAAAGAATTTTACTTGCTGTTAGTCAGTAAGATTTGGTAAATGCCTTTTAATTATAACTCAACTCTTGTTAGAGCTCATTCGCCTACAGTACCATGACAAAGTAACTTATAAATGTTAACAGTGATCATTGTATGCTACTGAATAGTCCAAAACTGTCGAAAAAGTGGAAGTGTATTTTTCTTTGCTTCATTTTTATATTGTGCTCTTAGTAAAATATTGTCATTTATTTAGCACATGACAACCTGAGGTCAACTCCATACAGCAAAGTCCTTTCAAATTTGAGTCTTGCTTAATTGCTAGCTTAATTAGTATGACCATGAAAAAATAAAATTGTTTCACAAGTGATAATACTATAAGTATATACTGTGTGACACGACATTGAATTCATTCATACCTCAAAATTGACCTTTCACTAACTACCTCCCCCCCCCCCCAGTAATCCTCTTAAAGTTCAACCATTCCACCATAATGGATACAGTTCATAAAAAATGACCAGTATCAAATGTAAAAATGTCTGAATAATGTAAATTAAGCCACTACTCAACAGTGTACGTAAGAGGAACTCAGTACTGAAGTCAGACTTGATTGCAGCAAACGTCACAGTGTATACAGCAGTACATCAGACCTACAGATATTCTATGTATATTCTGCATTGCATGAATTACTTCTTTTAAACTTATTACATGTTTGGCTATGATAACTGTCTACTGTATATATATACACCAATTTACCAAAAATGAACAGATCGACACTTGCATACAGTCCATAGGCCTACATACAGAAAAAAATTCAAAAAAAAAACTTTTACAAGTTTGCTCCAAAAAGGAATTTGCGCTGTATTCCTACAGTAGCCCTAAGACTTACCTAGCTGCTGGTATATACTGCTATCTGTACTGCTTGCTGTTTATGATGGTTCTAATCTTTACAGAACAGCTTAAATATACCTATATATTAAACTAACTCACCAACACAATTACGTTATCTTTATTGTACTTTGATCCTGATGTACTTTCCTAGCTATAGATATAAGTTTTTTTTTTATATGATCAATTCTTGTGAGAGCTCATACTGTTGATATAGTTGTTTCGATTACATGTATGCATTATTCATAACAAGATTCATAAAAAAGGATATATTCTGCAGGCCTATATCCATTACTTTTATTAAAAGTAACAGCTGTCACATCGAAAGAGGAAATTAATTTCCAAATGAGGTTATATCCATTACTTTTATAGATAAAAGTGAGATATTTATGATCATAATCATCATAAAAAAGACATAAATTTCAGTTGAGTTTAGGAAATTAATTTCCAAATGAGGTTGGGGAGGAAGCCAAAAACAAAAAAAACAAAAAAAAAGTTTGTGTAAAAGTAAGTTGGCCTGACGTTTCGATCCTAGCAGGATCTTCTTCAAAGGCTAAATTACAAGTGACAGTAACAGAAGGGACAAAAACACGTACAGAATACAGACAGGTTAATGAGCATGATGAACACAAAGAGATAGATGTAAGGGGACTAGTAGACAAGGGATGGAGAGAAGAAAGAAAGAAACCAACAGGGGAAGAGGAGAGGTAGGAGATAAACAGTGGAGGGACAAAGAGAGGATTAAGGGAAGGGGATAGGGAATAAACTGGAGAAGGACAAAGGCAGAAAGGTGTGGAGAAAAAATGGTGGAAGAGAGCTAAGAAAAAAGAAAAGAAAAGAAAAAAGAAGTTTATAAATATTTAGTATAGGCCACACACAAGATTTTCCAGGAAATCCAGGGATATAATATGTTGACCCTCCCCCTCTTCCATGCTGATCATCAAAAGGTTTGTACGTCCAACAATTAATGTTTACAGGGAGGTTGGAATCTTGAGAGCCTCTCAGTGGATGACTTTCACAAGCTCAAATTAATAACACCTCATCCTGAAATGCATTCTTGTCTAAGATATGAAAACACAATGCCAAAATACTTTAAGTTCAAAAAGATGGTTTCTATGTTTAAAGTTAACTTTTTCAGATGGCCGCACACGGTTTGGGGCGAGTCTTCAACGCCTTTAAAAGGTGTACGTCCAACAATTAATGTTTACAGGGAGGTTGGAATCTTGAGAGCCTCTCAGTGGATGACTTTCACAAGCTCAAATTAATAAAGAACAATCCATCCTGAAATGGGTCCTTGTCCAAGATATGAAAATACAATGCCAAAATACTTGAAGGTAACTTTAAGTTAAAAAAGATGGTTTCTATGTTTATAAAAATAATTACCCGATGAAATTATTCAATGATCTGCAGTGGCTTTATCTGTGGTTAATTATATGAATAAACATTTGTAGAAGTAAACAAGCTTAGTTGAAGCTGTTACAATGAACAGAAGGCTCAGCAGGTTGAACTTATTCCAGGCATTGTCCACAGACTGTACATTAATTCTGGGGACATTTCAGGGGACACTGTTAACTGGGGACAGTACATGCAATCAGCGGATTGTCCCTGGATATTAGGGACGCCTGGTCGCCTTACCATTGTCAGCGAGCAAGAAATACTTACACTCACATGGACCAACATATCCATTTAAAGTTCATTCTAGCTTAAATTTTCAGTTTCCAGTGTTTAAACTTTGACCTATATTGACCTGAAATCAACTTTGACCAGCACAACTGACAAGGTTCTTAAACCACCAATTAGGTGGATCTAGTTCATACTACATATCTACCCATACGAAGTTGATCAACTCTTTGCCTTTGAACTTAATTATATATAGCCTAGCGTAGGTTTTCAGACAGATCTCTATTGACCTCAAATAACCTTTGACCTCCACATAAGAATAATAAGGTTCCATACTAAACAAGATGGAAATAGATACAATGTAAGAAGTTCACTCCAATATTAATATTGGAATCATTATACAAGATTTTTAGTCTTTGACCTCTGTTGATCTTAGATGTCCTTTGATAACTTTTTTAGCAAAGTGTAACATGAACACTATTACAGCTATTCTGCCTCCCTCCCAATACTGTATTATAACCCTCCCAACTACCCTGGCTCTAGCTTGTTCAAAAGAATAGTTCTGAGGTTACAAAACCTGATGAAGAACGAAAAACACTGCTTCAAAGTATAAACTAAATATCTAAATATCACAAGCCCAAAATATGTTAAACCACAAACCGAACCCCTAGCTGCCCTCTTTAGCCAGAGATAATGACTTTCTAGCGTATCCTAACATTAGGCCGGGAAGCACATTAGCAATATAAACCTCCAGTCCTATCCTATAAAATTGACGTTGAGTGTCAATTCAACGCTTCACTGACGTAGCCTATGTACACTAACGAACTTTGTTTGAGCTCGATCCCTCCTTACTACGCCAAAACAATAACACGAAGTTGGTACATTCAATTTCGAACTGATGTGATACTTTTGCAAAGGGCACTGCGATGATTTTGCGCTGTATAAACGCCGAATTATTGTTATAAACAATTTAACACAATTGTCACCTTGCATACTTCTTGAAAATGTTGACATTAAAACTGGTTTGTAGTCCTTTAGTGTTGAAGGCCTTCATTCTTTTAGCAAGGAGAATTCTATTCATTTGACAACAAAACAAGCAACGCTTTTCACTTTCAGTTTCACTTTGTATACTTAGTATAGTGGTGAGGTAATATATATTGAGGAAATTGCTGCTACTAGCTTTTGTCTTTTTGTCTATGGACATGCAAGGTTAAGAGTGTTGTACGGTGGCCCAGAGTCGAAAGTAAAAGTTAAATGAAATATCACTTTTTTTCAACTCAAACTTTTTATGGCTAATAAAGATTTATGGCTAATAAAGAACGAGACAAAAAAAGGTGTACAATATATATACAACATAAAATTTCAACTTTCGATCTCCAGAATTCGGAGAGTGTGGTTTCATCTCGAGATATCGACTTTTCATCTTTAAATTACAGCGAACGAGGTATAACTTTTGACATAAAAGTAAACTTTCGACATCGAATGTGACATTGGTTAATGTCCATAAGGTTACTATACGCGTCCGTAGTATACTGGTTCGCAGACTAAAATCTGGTTTTCGCATTGCGCCCTCTCTAAAGTCTCCTTTGACGATCTGCATATGCTGGACAATAGCTAGTGTACATCATACATGTAGCCTATATGCGTCTGATAGTATAGGCTCGCACGTATAGTACAACTAGGTAGGCCGTGACCTAACAACATAGCCAAGATTGACCACGCATCTTTCTTTGAGACTAGTTTGGACAACTCTTATTTCATATGAAGAAAGAAAAGCGACCTGTTGTGTGACCTTCACCTGCACAGCGTTGTACCAATGTCTTCTAAGGAAAGTGCGATGTTTGCATGCACTAAATGCAATAGCCGACATCCTTTTGACGAACTCTCTCAGGGACAACAGCTCTGCAAGGTTAGCCTTTCGTAGGTGTACCCACACAAAATAACATTTAGCCTAAGTTAGGCTGATAACATTAATTTTTAGATTGAACACACAGTTCCTTCAGTGTTCGCTAAAGTAACGTTGCTACAAAACGCAAATGCCTCAGATAATGGTGTTGACCAATTAAGCAAAAGCCTAGGCTAGGTCACAAATTGTACAAGGCCTAGGCTCAGGAGTCAGGTGTTACTGTAGCTAGTAATGAGTAACGTTAGGGGCTACAATTTGATTCAGCCCTCGGGCACTCCAAATGATGTGTTGGCCTAACTAAATTAGGCTAGGTAAGTCCCATCAACAGCTTGTATTTGTCTGCACCCAATAAAGCCTTCTATGGCATACCCATGGCCTACTCCAATGAAAGGCTCACACACAGCAATAATTACATTTTATCACAGCATCGGACTAGCCTAACAAGGAAGAGAAGGAAAAGGGTGTATTAGAATTGAACATGCAAATAAACAAATCAATTCATGGTTTTTATTTGACAGAAATCATCCCTAAACTAAAGTTATTATATTGAACCCTTTGAACTAATTTAGTTGAAGAAGCTTCTTGGCCAACATAGCCACAGTTTGTGATTGTGTTACACTGAGAAATTCAAAAGACTCAATTTAGTCTTCCTTGTTTATATTGCATTTCAGGAATGTAGAGGGTCTTACCCAGTTGTAAAGTGCACCTACTGCAGATCAGAATTCCAGCAAGTAAAGTAAGTAAACTTGTTACATTTATGCAAAGTATAATTGACAAATAATAACATGAAGACAATTTAGTTTCTTTTAATTCAGGCTCATTGATGATAACATATATTCTAAGCTTTTTGAAAATTACTAGATCGCCCACTTCTGATCAACAGACGTTTTTTATCATTTTTTCCCCTCATTTCTTTTTACAGCAAGAAAAATACAGACACCATCTGCAAGAAGTGCGCTCTAAACATCAAGAATTATGGCATGGTAATGTAGTTTGGATTTTAATAAATGTATCCACATTCCATATTCTTTGGATCTATAAGCAATTTACTACCGATAGGATGAAGGTATTAATTTCCCCACTTCAGAAATATATTTTATCTTGAACGCTGCTTGCATCTATATACCAACACCTTCCACTCTCCCCCCCCCCACCCCTCCCCCGTGTCATAGTTGATGGTTACAAACGTGAATCAGCACAATACTGTACCAAACAATCATTTTGAATATTTCAAAAGAAAAGACCAGAAGAAGGAGTTTCCAGCCCTCAACAAAAATATTTTAATTTTGCTCACTCTTCTTACTCCCTAACTTTGTCAATCATTCATACCTCTCATTCGTTACCACAGCCAAAACCTTGCGAGTACTGTAGTGTCATAGCAGCTTTCATCGGCACAAAGTGTCAAAAGTGTTCCAACTCAGAGAAGAAGTACGGATCACCCCACACCTGCGAACAGTGCAAGCAGAAGTGTGCTTTTGACCGTAAAAATGAACGCAAAAAGGTATGAACAGGACGTTTGGATCTGCTCTGAACCCTCATAAGCGACCTCTGTATGGGGAAGTCTCTATTTTGGGTGAAACTAGCTCATTATTTCACTGGCAGTCATATTTGTATACATTGCCTAGATTTATTGCTAGCACTGCATCTGACATCCTTTCAATGTTCAAAAATGAGCCGTTATCGAAGGATGGTGATCCACTCTCTGTTATATGGCAAGTAACCCTGCGGAAGGGTTCTCAATCTGGTTGTAGCCTAAGTGACTTCATTTACTTCTTAAGTCAATTTTTGAGACTGTAAATTAAATGAACGTCTACAGTGGTATGCTAAATGCGTAACAAGTTTTGTCATGTAATCTGCATATTTTCAAGAGTTACATTAGTGGGTTTGCTGACTGTGACACACCAATTTAAGTTCTTAACATGCCAGAAAGGTGTCGTCTGATGCACTCAACAGTCACCATTTCAGTTGACTTTGACTCAGTCATGACATACTAAGCATATGAATTTTGTTATTAATTAAACCAAGATACTAACATTATCTTCAGTACAGTAGGCTATGTGTGGTATAAATATTACTTAACACATCATCACAGTGAGGTAGTTTTTAACTGCAGCCGAATAATGTAAGAGAGGTGTTGTCTGACGTACCAAACAGTCACCATTTCAGTTGATGGAAGAGATTTATGTATATTCAGCAGAATTTGTTCTTTACCGATTTTATTTATAGGTCGACGGTAAACTCCTCTGCTGGTTGTGCACACTGTCATATAAGCGTGTCTTGCAGAAAGCACAGAAGCGGAAGTTTGATTTCATCAATCGCAATAACTCCTCGCCGTCAAACTCACCTCACTCTCAGCACAACACTCCATTACAAAACCACCAGGACAAAGATAAAACCAAAGAGAAAGAGAGGCGGAGGTTGCAACAGAGGGAGGAGAAGGACCACGGAAGAGGAGACAGAGATAAAAACGATGACCATAGGGGCAGCAAGTCTAGAAGCAAGACAGGGTAAAGGCTTGAAATATGTGAAATCTACAGTCTCTGTGTATAATTCTTCGGTTTCTCAATGTCCAAGTAAATCCACTGAGTTCTTGGTCATTACATCTGTTTCCTAATTAGTTTTTCGATTATTTTATGGTTCACACTTATGAGTGAACAGAAGACGAGAGAACAGAACAGATTAGTTTTGGCAGGAGGTGGACAATGAAACAATCTTTAGACTGGTGATGATGTACCCTAACTGAAAACCTACAGAAAGATCTCCACCTTTGTGACATATTTATTGTCCCTGTCTTCTACTTCTGTACACAACAAAAAATGAACTTGGTTCAACACACCGTATTTCAAAATCAAGCAGTGTATTATGGTGGCTACTTAATAATGGAAGTCAGGTATGTGTTAGTGTCAGATTGCACAAGTTTATTTTGCATTTTTTCGTAGTAAGAGGTGTTATAATTGCATAGAAGATGGTCTTAAAGAATCACGCTATCACAAGTGCCATAAACATATTAAGACTATGTAATTATTAAGATGTCATAGAAATTTGGTATAAGACATTCATATGTGGAAAAATTTTGAATCATATTATGGCACAATTTGTCAAGTAAAGATAATTCTTGATTTTTCCATTATCTGCAACTGATTTAATTTTGGTAGTACTGATGAGATACAGCAATTCTGCAAGGTCTGTGCCCCCCCCCCCCCACACAAATTACCTAACTTGTCTGTTCTTTCCTGTTTCAGGAGTGGCCAAAGTGAGAGTTCAGAAAAAAAGAAGTCAAAATTGGACTTGACTTCAACAAATGGAGACTTCCTATCTGGGTAAGGTGGCAAATATTAGTAGACAAATTGTTTGATATTTCTTTTATCTCACAATCACGTGTTCCTCTAAAAGGATCACAGAACTTCATGGGTAGAAATGGAAGACAAAAAAAATTACAGTATAGGTATAATATATTATATTATTTGCTCTACATCTA
>KN886629.1:29168-45051 GCA_000934455.1 Apostichopus parvimensis
CCTGCCACTAAGCAAGGAATCATATTGCCCGTTAGGCTCTTATTGTCTTTGTAATGAAATGTGAAGATCTATGAATTAAAAGCAATTACGCATGCGCATCATGCTATGGGCAACGCAACATATGCAAATAATGATAGCTAATTCTGCACACTCTTAAGGTAAAGTAAGCGCGTTACAGGTTACAAAAGTTCTAAATTTCGTCGACAGACTATATAAAAAAATATGAGCCAATAAATTAGAATACCTAAAATCAATATTTCAGAGTTTGGTTATTTTGATCTTTTACTAGCTTGCAGGTATGTGTAATATTTCCATATTGAGACGATTCAAATCCGCCCCGACTCTTCTCCTAAATATCATCAAAAGTGTCAATACCCAACAAGGGGACAGCATTTAGATATGCTTATCAAGTTGGATTTGCTTGTTTGAAACTTGGAGGAAAACTCGAGGAAATTTGAGGACACGTAATTGGGCCTTCAAACAGTAGTGTAGGAAATGTGTTTACATGGGTACTAAAATAGTTTTGTTTACATGGGTACTAAAATAGTTTTGTTTACAAATGAAGAAAAAGTTGCTAGATACCAGCACCGTCATGGTACAGAATATTGAAGGTACCATGAAAGGGTCAACGTTCCAGCTAAACAGTTAGGGAGTAGCTATTACCTACTAGTAAAAAAAAAAGTCAACCCCCCCACAAAAAAAGAAAGAAAGTCGTTAAAAATGTGGTTAACCTGTTCAATTTGACGGTCAATGTTAGTTTTGTTGTGTTATTGTAAAACCGGTTAATGAAAAAGTTTGCTTGCCCCAATCTGGATTTTTTTCTACGGACGGCCATGGCAATCTCCTACCCTCTTACCCCCCCCCCCCCACAGTCCCGCCCTTCAACACCCATATGATAAGTAGACTAATCGGAGTGTTAGAGTCCAACAGGCAAGGGAGTAACTTTTAATAATGTACACCCGAATAGCCATGTCTGTATCAACGGCGTCACTAACATATTTGCCCTTTGTAGGGTAGGGTAGGGTTTGGAGGGATGAGTTGGGAAATAAACATAACATGTTGAAATGTTTGTTGGCCTTACAAAATATAACGCCATGGCATCATATTATATCTTCCCTCAAATTTCTCTCGGAGAACAACAGAATACGTCGTTATTTGATATTGCTTATTGTAGAGTGTGCTTTCAATGTTGTTCAATTCTTGAAGCTGAAACAGTTGAAGGGAAGGGAGCAAAACTGTAAATGAAGGTAAAAACAAAATAAGTTTTGTTTTATTACACTGTTTGTTTGTATTAATCTCCATTCAATTGGAACCACATATTGGAAATTATTTTCAAAAATAAAACATTCTTTAAACATCCCGGGCATGTTGACAACAGTATTTTTTTGTTGTAATCGAAAACCAAAAACATCCCAGAGAGAGACAGTTGATGTCACTCTCTTAGGATAGCATCATAAGTAACATTAATTGCTTAACGTTAATTACCTTCACCGCAAATAGTCTGAACATTATGAACAAAGCAGCCCCTACCCGCCCCCCCCCCCATCCTCCCAAATTCTCCTGGACCAACTGATATCATAAAAGACTTAGCCTTTACAATCCAGTGGCTTATAGGAACTCCAATAAGTTCAGGGCGAGGGGGGGGGGGGGGGGTTGCCAATTCAATTGTAAAACTTGTCTTGCCCCAATCTGGATTTTTTTCTACGGACGGCCATGACAATCTCCTCCCCTCCCCCCCCCCACAAAATTGGTGGATTTGTCTGTCAATTTTCCCTCCTCCCACCACTGCTCCATCCCACACTGTCATTGTGCGCTTATGCGTCGACGTTAACACCAAAATACAAACCATTCCCTATTCATATGTAGAACAACTTAGATTAAACAGAGGGGTCGAATGTAATAGTTGTACGATGGTGGATGATCTGTAAAGTATAAGTCATCGGGTAAGAAGGAAACATAACTGTACTCTTGACCATTCCGTATGGAACTCCCATCGTCAATATCGAACAGGAAGTGAGGAAAGAGAAGTAACATTTCATTACAAATGAGAATTTGGAAACAGGAAATTTGAGTACGAGCAACTTAAAAAAAAGAAAAGAAGAACTTATGGGGCATTGCGAGAGAGATTGGGGGGGGGGGGGGGGGGACAGAAAGGGAGAAAGTGCTATTAACTCCTATCTTCATTTTTTATGACCCTGTACGTGATTTACTTCTCTCCGCGCCCCCCTCCCCCTTTCTCTCTTTTTTCTCTTTTCTTTTGTTGGATCTGCTTTGTACAAGCTTTGCTTTTCTCAGATTCTCCAGACTTTTATTACGTCATTATTTATCGAGAAGAATTTGGAATTGGAAAAGTGAAATACACGAAACGAAACAGGAAATAAGGAGACTAGCTTATTGTACTTGCAATGTTGTTTGCACATCTGACAAATGACAGTTGAAAGCGTTAGGGAGATAAGAGGGCTATGGGGAACGACAGGGGGGGGGGGAGGGGGAGGATGATTCCTTTGCTCTTAACATCAAATCTATGGTTTTATTCAGTCGCAGGTCGAACTACTTAAATGCATTCTTGAACGGATTGATGATCTTTAGACACGTCCGATGTCTTCATTTTTGTGTGTGCTTTCTACAAAAATATAAGCTTTTACATAAAATTCAACTATCTCTATATGATAGACTGGAGGAAAAAATACTAGGGATTCATTGCAAATAACCAGAACAGACACAAAATATAAAGGAAATATTAGCAATGCCTCCGAGCTGACTGGTGTTAAAACGAAATAGATTCAGTAACTTCACTGACTTTAAATGGATATTCTCATCTTTTGTTTCATCTTCAATACAGAATGATAATTTGTTCGAAGTGGTATCATTATCTTGTCCTAACCTGCTCCCCGCCCCACCCCACCCTCCATTCCCTTTTCCACTTTAAGATGTTTGTACCGCAAACTTTCAATTGAGTCTAATCAAACTGAAGAGTGTGAAGAAAATAGATTGAAAAATGAAGAAGGAAAAAACCGATATAGAGCTCGGTATGAAACCAAATATTCTGAAGTCTAAAATGAACTGAACTAGTTCGATGATAAGGAAGCAAGACACGTACACCCAGCCCCCCTTCCCCCTTCCATCCCGCCCCCAAAAAACAGTTTACCCAGTTGGGACACTTTCTTAAATACTGCACTTTCACGCGAACCTTCAAAGCACTTGTACTGACAAATACCTACGTTACGAAAGTCCGGTTTCTATCAGATATAAAGGTTTTCAGGAACTGTTCATACTGTCAGTACGTGTGCTTTGAAGCATGACGTGAGAGTACAGTATGGATTGGTATTAGCACTGGAAAATTATCCCCTATACTGGCTGCTGGTCAACTATACATCGACGATGAATATTCAAACATAAATATCTGAATATGTAAATCAATATCCATATCAGCCTTTTTGATATTTTGCTGCACTGATGATGAGATATGTAGAGATGTACCTCTCCACTTATCATCACGATGATTTTATTCGACACGAAACACTGTACAATGAATATTCATTGAAAACACAACCTTTCCTTGAGCCTAATCAATACTTCATAGTCTCCTTGAACCACCTTGTATATATCTTCTTGTCCTGAGCTTTATTAAACTGGAGGTAACAATTTATGTCTTTTCAATGGGATCTTGTTTCCAAACATTTACTTTCAAAAATCTTTCAGATCGACCTGACACGATTCTTTCTTCCAGTTTGGTAAGACCATGTTCAAACTCTGTTAAACCAACTTGATATAGAGAGTTACACTGATACCAGGGAGATGGATCTAACTGGAAACACAATGTTTCCTCTCACCCCTGTTTACCCCATCTCCCAAGACCTTGGAGAAACTGTCTATATAAAACCTTAACACGGATTGCCAGTGCATCATTAGCTGAGCTTTTCAAAAATGAAAAAAACATTTTCTTTTTTGTGTGCTTAAAACAATTTTTTTCCCTCATCATTATAGGGTTATTACTTGAAACAATGGATTACAATGAAAACATTCATGGTCTTTGGTGTTATTAAATTTCATCCCCCCACCCCCCTCCCCACCCCTCCCCTGTAACATTAATGTATCCTAACAAGAAAGAGTTCATACCTTTAGAATTCAGTAACATTTTTGAGTGGTGTGTCTTCATCATAGTCCGACACAAAAGAGTTCCAACATTTTGAAGAAATCAAATACAACAGAAATCTTATTGCTTGAAAACGCTAGAAATGCTTGACATTACATGTATTTCTCAAACCAATAATGATCATTATTTATTAACATAAATTCTAGCCATCAATATTTCATTCATGTTTTGTCACATTTCTTCATTTCCTGTGAAACAAGAAATATTCCGTGTGACCTTATGTTCAACATCGTTCTTTGATTTGGTATGTGGACCCTCAAAACCCAGTGTAACTTCTTTTTTTTATAAACGATAAGACTTCTTTAAATTTGACTCTCTCAACGGTAGAAATTAAACTAACTAGCTGGAATATATACAGGTTAAGAGGAATGGACCAGGTGTTAACACTTCAAATTTCTGAGTAAATAATTAATTGAATTAAATAAAAGCATCTTTTATAAATTTAATCTCAAATTTCCTAACACTTCCCTGTGTCTCATAATATTGTTTTATTATCACGGGGCACAAATGTCAGTTTGTTGAGGAATAAAGAGCAACAACTTAAATTAAAAAAACAGAAAAAAAAACAGAACATGTTACATTTTTTCCGACTTCTCTTTAACAGCAACTTTGACAGGAATGCATTATAAGTCAGTGCGACTGAACCCGTGGAAATTAACTCTTTCTTACATTTTTCATCCATCCGTTTTTTTTTAAAGCCGTGTTAACCAGTGCTGGTTTTTTTCATTTCTGTAACAATAACGAATAAAAGATATTTAGTCTCATGATTTGCAGTCTTCCATTTCTTGTTTTGAGAAACAATTTTTTTACTGTATGGTGGTGTACGGTAACTTCTAACGGCCTTAACTTTGCACACAGTGGTATACATATATGTACCTGTACTTGGTACACACCTGGCTACAGTGCTCTTCAGTCAAATTGTAACCACTTTAGTAATCACAATTGTAAATATAAAGCCACGAGGAAACACAAATATTGTATTTTGACATACTTTCGTGTATTACTTCACACCCATATACCTGCACTATCCGGTAAACTTCGATACATGCGCAAAGTTAGAGGGAGGTATGATTCTTTTGATTTTTGGGCGGAATCTGATCAAACCATCCGATGAAATCATGTAGTCGAAGAATGGAACTACACCACAGAGAAAAATCGGCTAGATAGTCGTTAATGCCGTTGTCTTTTTAAAAGAATCTGAATGCCCTTAGTATATATAGCGGAGTTACCGTAGACCATCCTACATGGTAGATAAGAGTGTGATTGTAGGGTGTAGACAGGTGATGCATTACTAGAATCATATCAACATCATGTAAATTGCATATTTTGTTTAATACGGGGAATGACGTGCGACACAAAGATCTACTATGGACCCGGTCTTGTCATCCAATGAAAATCCAATATGGACTGAAGAGAATCATTCAAATACAGTGCATTCCTACAAAATTGTGACTTTACTAATCGGAAGAAACAGCAGTGAAAGTCAACCATCAGCAGAAACTTAGCTCCACAGGAGGGAGCTCCCTCCATCCCATATTAATCTGACAATCTGCTTGAAAGTCCTCACACCCCCCCCCACCACTCCTCCATTTCCCCTGCCCTTCTTGCTTTCAGGGTAATAAATTGAAAGCATCAAATTCTTGAGAGAAGATTTAGAAACACTATGGAGTCTGCAAGACTATAGAATGTTGCAAACTACATGTTATGGGACCGACATCTTCATAGAAGTGAGATTAAAGTAGTAGCGAACATGTTTCTAGTAGAAGCAAATACTCTAGTTTACATTATTGATGTTAAAAATCAAGCCACTATTTAAGGTAGTCAACGCTTGAACCTTACCTCTGCGATAAAACAAACAAAACTGTTTAATAAATCTTTGTTTTTTCTCAAAATAATAAACAAAATATTAGACATCTGTAACATTACTCAATATAACTTTCATGTACACCATAAAATAATTCTTTGCTAAAGCTAAAAAACTATATGAATATGACAAACAAAAGAGAAGAGAATTAAAACCCAAAAGACAAAACAAAGAGTCTCTTTTCTCTCTCAGACAAATAAACTTAATGGTGAGATAAACACAATAGACCATTGTTCTTACATTGTCATAGTCATGAATATTCAGTTATTCATGCACCTCTATGTAAAATAACTCTGAACGAGAGCCATGGACATGGATATCCATCTTTTGTGATATTATTTAAATATGCCACGACAAATAAAACACGAAACTCTTCGTGACAGCGTGAAGTACTTCTGCCAGTGTTAGCGATTTTGGTGTGGAATATTTACTTTTGTGAATATTTGGACAAATTTACAAAATTCACAGCAAAAAACATAGAACCTTGTAACCATGTTAAATTGACTGAAAAATAAATGATTCTGTGCCCTGTAGATGAAGATAAGGTTCGATAAATAGGTCAACAAGGTACCACCAGCAGTCCAATAGTTAAAAAAATCCATTAATTAAGTAATTAATTAGTTTATAATCGTTATTTTTTCCCAATCTGTTTTGCTTAATTTACTGTAGCATCATGATCCTCTCTAATAATATTTGTGTTTGCTTGATACTTTGGTAAAGACTAGAATGCCATATGAGAGATTCAGAAACGAGCTAACACAGCAACTCACTCATATAAAGTGTACACAGGTTTATACTAAGATGTGCCTAGTCTGAGAGACGTAACATCAATGTCCAATCCATGTAAGCCTCGAAAATTTAACATCTTTGATAAGGAAAAAAACAACTGAAAACAATTCGATGAGTAAAGAATGCAAAAAGAGGGGGGTCAAAAAACAACCCCAAAACAACAAAATGAGACAAAATTTGGAAAAGATTCCTAAACAATCCAGGCTTACAGTTTGGTTTTTCAAAGAGAACCGACCAATGAGAAAAGAGGAATTACGGAACTGTGATTGAAACGTCTGCCGCGAAACCGACAACCATTTCAAATTTCAGAACATTGACATTATCGCACAGGGTATTAATGAATGGTGGCGTGGGGGGGGGGGGGGTTTGCCAACATGAGAACATCAGGAGGAGACCTTTGAATATGGGTTTGCTATCGAAAAACATTGAAAAACCTAAATGCTTATTTATTCTTTGGAATAACAAACATTCTGTTTGGAAACTGCAATAACATTGATATTTTTGTATAAATTCTACTACCAGGGACATATTTAACTTCCATGTACAATAAATTGCATAAATTAATTCTTTTCATGACAGCACAGCTCTTCCCTTCATCGTTCAAGCTTTCTTTGCAGACTCCGATGACGACCTTTGGCTTCTGGCCGTTCTGGTTTTAAAGTATTAAACAGACATTATTGCAAATAACTATTTAACTTACTATATCTCATTCTTAATTTTATCATACCATATTTACAGATCTCGGATTAATAATTTCCTGACGGAAAAATCAAGCCCGGCTGTCATTTTGAAGAATATGATAGATATGCTTGTGAGAAATAACTCTCCGTATAAATTCTACCCCCCTCCTTCCCCTCTCCCAAAGAAAAAGAAAAGAAGTCTTTCTTTGTTCCTATTGGATATTACAGGTAACAGTCTCTCCACTGGAATGTGACTTGACACCCCCCTCCCCCTCCCCCTTTACCGATTCTATGAAGTCACTGTGCCAATGCAACCCTTTAACTTTTTCCTAGTTTTTTTTATCTTTTGATATTTTCAAAGTGAAAAGTGAACAGCATTATTCATAAGCTAAGCTGCTTTGGGGGAGTTAACCATCACAAGCATATCTATCAGATATGTTTAGTAATGACATTGGGTATACCTCTATTTTCGAGTTACATTAATATTAAGGTTTTTAGTTATATTCTGCAAATCAATTTTGATAGATTCTTCCCTGATATGCTGAAGTTAAAAATGAAAAAAAAAATTTTGAAAAAAAATAAAAATCACACTCTTGTTTTTTTCTGTTTTCTTCTCGATGATCTCAAATTCATTTCATAAATTTTTCTTTGGACGATGACACATTCCTTTCTAAGAAATGTCAACGATATTAAAAGCAAATCAAAGTTGAACCTGTAAACTTTGTATCGCCTGCATGACTTTGACCCTATTTTTCCAAAACAATGAAAGAAAAAGAAAAAATAGTCACGCTAAAATCAGCGAAACAGCCGGACGATCGTGTCTCTCACATCACATCGTCCTTATAAACCATGGCTATAGTTATATAATAATGTGTATTTATCAACATCACACACCTCAATAATTTGGGTATATTGGCCGTAAACGGCGTACCCATCATCTAATAGTGACTCTAGACGGAGGGGTATGAACCCCATTATCATCATACGGGTGTCTCCCCCTGGTCCTCCTGCACGGATATCGTCGGCACCTCGATGCGAATGTCCGACACGTCCTCTTGCGAGGAATGCTCCCCTACCTCGAAAATGGTAGATTCCCTCGGACTAGACGGTATCGTCTCCAACGTTGGAACGGCCTGGGAGCTGCATTGAGGAGTAAAGATGGAAGGGTGAGAAATCTGACAGAATGTAGAAGGGAAGGAAGGGGTAGAGTTACCGGAGGAGAGGGGTGTGGGGGGGGCAGGGGACAGATTGTTCACGAATCAATCAGGATAAAAAAGGATGGGCATGGAAATAAGGTATTATTGTGTCAAAGAACAACAAAGAAAAAATATTGCAAGTAACTAAACTATGCTATGCTGTGCTATGGTGTGCCTGTGGTGTGGAGTGATATAGTGTGCCTGTGGTGCTGTGTGGAGTGCTATGGTGTGCCTGTGGTGTGGAGTGTGATATGGTGTGCCTGTGGGGTGGTATCGAGTGATGTGGTGTGCTTGTGTTGCGGTTTGAAGACTTATAGTATAGTACTTGTGGGGTGGTGTTATGGTGATTCTCTGGCACAGCAAGTGGCTGCGAGTTCCTTGCAATGAACTTCAGTCACAGGCCAGCAAGGAGTGGGGGGGGTGGGGAGAGGGGAGTGATGGGAGGCTAGTAACAGAGCAAGATGGACCCTGTGAACAACAATCATGCCACTAACCCCCCCTTCCTCATAGAGTCTTCATAAATTCATCTGAGATTTTTCTTTACTACATATTACCCTGGGCTGTGGTCCCCTGACTACCTCCCCGCCCCCCCCCTGCCCTCTTCTAATCAGACCTAAAGCGGTAAGAGATGGGTCCCTCCTGACACAGTGGGAAGATGGTTTGGGAGGTTGACTTACTCTTTATGGTGATGCTTCGGCATCGTGTGTGTCTCTGAGTTCTCTGCTATGAACTTCCAGACACCGCACTTGGACATCTCGTCGGAGATGTTTATCGTCCGTGAGTCCGGTTCAAATTTGACCTTCTCCACTGGAATGCTAAGGACGTTACCCCCCGACAGGGGTACCTGGACTCGACCTGGAACCGTGCACTGGTTCATCCTCTCCTGAGGAGTTAATTAAATCATGAAGAGAGAAAAGGAAGTCAATACCCAACAAACATCAATCCATGCAAATCAACCAAACTAAAAACACAATAAATGTCATCTTTGTAGCTATAACCTCCCAGTGCTACACTTAAACCAACTGATGATGAAACAGCAATATTAAAAACATCTGAAGACTTGTAACAGAAAAAAAGGAAGAGATCTCAGCATTCCTGCACGATAAGAGAAAGAGACTGATTCTACAAACTTCAAACAATTCACTGAATTGCTTCTGGTTGATAATATTCATTGATATTCACCGATAAATTCTTAGGAGACCAATACGGCAATACGTGTAAACTGCAATGTTACAATACTTAAACAACAGAGTAAACAATATTACCAATACTCTCTCGGGATTGATTGATTGATTTATTAATAGCAATAATATCCAGGCACTGACCAATACAGCACTACGTGTAAAACTGCAATGTCACAATACTTAACCAACAGAGTAATCAATATTACAAATACTCTGAAGGGATTGATTGATTGATATATTGATTAATAGCAATAATATCCAGGCACTGACCAATACAGCACTACGTGTAAACTGCAGTGTTACAATGCTTAACCAACAGAGTAATCAATATTACAAATACTCTGTAGGGATCGATCGATTGATATATTGATTAATAGCAATAATTTCCAGGCACTGACCAATACAGCATTACTCTGAATGGATCGATTGATTGACATATTGATTAACAGCAATAATTTCCAGGCACTGACCTGTTCAGCAGCAGCCTCTTCTTCCTTCTTCTTCTCCCGTTCATGTCGATCTCTCTTGATCACTTCTGGCATGATATCATCCAGATTGGACAGCTCTTCTTGAGTGAATATAAAGTCCATCAGCTTGCGAACGAATACCATACCGACCACCTGGTGAAGGAGAGGCAAGAATGGAGAGATAAGTTGCATTCAGTTATGTTTGTAGGAGGGGGCATGGGGGTGCACAGATGATGCTGAGAAGATCATAGGGTGCAAAGGAAGAATGCAGAAGGGGAGAATTGGGGGGGGGGGCAGGGTGAGCATAGTGAGGAGGAGATGATTTTGTAAGGCCATCAAATGATCACAAATGGTGTATATTTTTCTCTAGTCTATTATCCAAGAACAAAATTTTGCAAAATGTTTTTCAGTGTCACAATGTTTGTGTTGTTTACCGCTTCACGCTTGAAGTCACAAACTTGAGAACAAAATCCAGTTTCCAATGGAGAGAAGAAAGAAACCAATAGGGGGAAGAGGAGAGGTAGGATATAAACTGTAGAGGGACATAGAGAGAGGATTAAGGGAAGAGGGTAGGGAGTAAACTAGAGAAGGACAAAGACAGAAAAGTGTGGAGAAAGAAAAACCTCTCCTCTTCCCCCCTGTTGGTTTCTTTCTTCTTTCCATCCCTTGACCATTAATCCTCTCACATCTTTCTCTTTTGTGTTTTCCACCCTGCTCATTAACCTGTCTGTATTCTGTGTATGTATTTGTCCCTTCTGTTACTGTTACTTGTCATTCAGCCTCTGAAGAAGATCCTGCTAGGATCGAATGTCAGGCCCTGTCACTTTCACATATATTATTAGATGCTCCTTTCTCGGTGGGCTTCATTCATCGTGGTCATGTTAAAGCCCGAGAGTGTTCGTTTATACGATGATGTAATGACATCGTTGCTGAGTGAATGTGGACTTACCATGATCGGGAAGATGAGGGCGGCAATCGTTGTCTTGATGATCCAGAGGATGACGAGACACATGAGCTGGATGAAAGTGAAGAGATGGACTCGTTGGATGCCGACATTTCTCAGGTAAGTGTAGTCCGGCTGGTGCTTGGGAGGCATGAAAAACAACTTGATGCGATTCACAAACTGTCGTGGAAACAAAGAGAGAAAGGGACGGTCACACGAAAAGCTTTACAACTTGATGTTTCACGAAGACTGCAAACGAAGTTTAGTCGAAAGCTTTACGTGAAAGGTTCATCAAGACTTTCAACATCTGTAAGGTCTCAGATAATTTCAAAGAAGACAAAAGTAAGGAAACTGTTAGGTGCACCCTCCCCTATCCAGTTCACTGGAACCTACTCTTGCCTATTAAGCTGAACAGTCGATCAAACATTTAAATTGTTGATTTATCAGTGTAAACATGGTCACAGGTTTGCAAAAAATACTTGAAAATGGAAAACTGACGGGAAACGCTGTCATGAATCGATGTACATAGGTCTCTGACAATACATAAAGGCCACAAAGTTTGCACTACCAGCGACCTCTGATCCTGACAACCACAACAGAGGGAATCGATTTACATCAGGGCAAGTCCCAGTTTGCATGGACTTTAATCCCTCTAATCACAGATAATCACGGATAATCACTGCTATCATTAGCTTTCCTGCTTGTTCAAGTACAACAGTGGCATTAACGCTTCCTCTACACCAAACAGGTGCAATTAAATGACGATCTGGCCCAAATAATTCCACGACTATTACAGCATTCATCCCAAATCTTGTATGCAAATTAGGCTGAACTTGGGTAAAACCTTCTGCTTTAGATTTACATTTGAAATGACTATCAAGGGTTATTATAAAACATATTCTACAATACTATGGTATCAAACTAAAAACAATTTTTTTTAAAGATTTTTTTTCAATCTCTTCTGCTATTCTCCGAGAGATGGGAAGACTTAAACAGGGAAATTGGCAGGCTACGGTATAGTTCGTGGTAGTTTTTTTTGTGAGTTGAACGCCGATGGCGCGGGAAAGTGCATAAGTAATTTGTCCAGAAGGTAAGGAGTTCCCAATGTAAGTCTTGCTTATAAATGAATAATGATAAAGATGATCACAAATAATGAGAATTAATTATATTTGCAATAAGAAGGACACCAAGAGGGTGCAATGGTAGGTGTTACCTGAACACCCTTCAGCGATGATATACCCATGAACAGGAACACACCATACAACACTGGCATGGCGATTTTCTACCAAGAGAAAAAAATAGAAAATGTCTTTATATTGTAAAAAAGTAGTTAAAACCAATCAAAACATTTCAAGCTGGCCTAAAATAAATAAATAAAACTACATGAGACAGAAATATAGAAAAGGGACAAACTCTACTCAGGAGAGAATTTTAAACTATGACATTTCCCCCCTCCCCGTGCCCCCTCCCCGTGCCCCCTCCCTACTCCCCTTCTCTGCTCCCCCTCCCGCTCCCCCCCAAGTGAGATTAATGGTATAACATCAAACCCTGTAAATTGTTGCCAGGTTTTGGGTTTTACTAGCAATCAGTCAATGGAACTATCTCTCTTGGCATATGCAGATTTGTTACTTACATTTAATATGGATGTCATGAGCACAGCCAGCCCGATGAATACAAAGACCAAGACTCCGGTGACTCTCTGCTCCCTATCACGGAAAAGAAAAATGTCTAAGAGATGAGAAGACTCACCAATTGTTATATTTTTTTAAAATTTTTTTTATTTATTTTTTTAATTTTTTTGACAAAGCCAGTATATGAAAGATACCAAACAACAACACCGACATTTCGCCCAACCTAATCAGCGTCTGATGACCTTCTGTAACTGGTTGTATTCCATTGCTAAGATTGCAGAGTTCGACTCCAGATTTCAGCAGTTTCGCTACATTTGTATAACACAAAATATTCGACACAAATGCTAGAATGTGTTAATTAGAAATAACAACCAAACACACAAAAACAGAAAAGTTACTTTAATACTTTTACAGCAATCAACTTCTTCATAAGAACATTCCCTTGTAAGCTAGAAAGTAAATATCACGTATCTAATTTAAGACCAAAAAAAATACCACTAAAATTTTGGAGCAATCTTGCGCGAAAATCCGTAAAGTGATAAAAGTTTTGGCTAAAACAAGCTGTTAGTGACTTCTGGGTAACAAGTCGACATATGACATATGACTCAGTCTGAAGTTAATGCATACTATGGAGTACCACAAGATTTCTAGTCTTCCGGTTCCAATTGGAATTTTCAAAGTTGTTCTGAAGCATCTTCAATAAATGCGGTGCGTCTGAATTAAAATATATGTTCTGGTTCTCTTCATAAACATTATTCATCTTGTAATGAGGAGTAAGTGGTGAAGAGGAGCTTCCTGACAAAATCTCATATAGCTTTCTGTTGCAGCTTGCACCATCTGAAGTCAAACAGAGAACTGTAAGTCCTAACAGCTTGAGGGCATTAACACAATTCATGGCCATCTCATACAGCTGATGGCCTGGTGCACTGTTAGTGAAAAAAAAAAGCCACTGGAAACTTAATGCCTGAAGTCAAGCCTCTAACCATGAAGAGAAGCACATGTGAGGCCACATTTGGGATTTCAGATTTCAATTCAGTACATCTGGCTTCAAAACGCTCCATGTCTTTACTGACATTTCCAACATCGATAAATCCCACCAACTTGCCCTTTGTTTTGGAAAAAAAACAAGTCCTGCCTTAATTTTCCTTTCATCAAAAATCAAGTTTACAAGCTTTTTGATGAGGCTCAAGAGAGCTCAGCTTGAAACTGTCGAAAAACCTATGTAAGCAAGCACACATTAAGTCCAGATGATGGAGGTGTAAAATGTGTGTACATATGTAGAGTACTTGGATGAGGAAGAATAAGAAATCCAGAATCTCTAAGGATGTCATAAGCAGAGGATGATTTTGAATGCAATGCAATTGCCCACTTGATTATAGCTGGATGCCTTCTCATACCTTTGGAGGATTTGCTTTGCAATGCCTTTGTTTGCCGCCCCCAAAAGAAAACAAAAAGAACGGTAAACGGGAAAAAAAAACCCAAATACCTTTCAATGAAATTTGACAACTTTAAGGAGCTCTTCACAATCATCATCTGCAATGGTCACACTTTCCTTTTCAACCAGATCCCTAATGGTGCTTTTCAACTTTTCTTGTCTTCTCTCTAATAGCTGCATCTCTGTCTGTAGGTGACTGACTGACTTTGTCAATAAGTTCTGGTTTTGACAAGAGAATGTTTTTGGTTTTCCTCTTTTGTCCTCATTGCTGATGAATAACATTTACAAACAGCACAGCATTTACTGATGGCTCGGTTGGACTGCTGTATATCCTCCTTTGAAATTATAAGATGGCATTTCTTATGGCGTATTGTTAGTTTCCCTTCTAACTGGTCCCCTGTGTGAAGAGATGTCCACCTCAGCCACAGTCTGACCTACAATTCCTTTCATTCCTTCTTCACGATAAGCCTCAGCTAAAGTGTCAAAATCATGGTTTCCCACACAAATTTCTGACTCCAAAATTTCAGTGATTGCTTTAAATGGACTACTGTGGGATAAGTTTACATCTTCTCCAAGAATGAAGGCAGTGACTGAGTTGTCACCAATTATAATTCTCTTCAAAACTACTTCTCCTAGGTCATGCATTACTACTGAAATCACTTTGCCATCTTTGGACATCCATGACAGAAATCCTGTATCTCTACCAAAATCTAAAAGTATGTTCTTGTCCAATTGATTGGTAGTGCAGATGGCGCAATTTTCCTCTGAATGTTCGGAGAATTTATTGAGCTGTACATTAGAAGTACACTTTTCGTTTTCCTTTGACTTTCTGGATGCAGCCTTACATCGTGATAATTTCCTTCGACAAGTGTCACAAATGGAAATAGACATCGTTCAAACTCTCAGCCCTCATAACTCAAATTTTTCGGTGAATATAAACTGTATTGCAATTTATTTATCTCTACAACCACCATTATATTACACTGGTAAGGTATAATCCAGTGACTTCACTAAAATATAATAGTGACCTCAACTGTACAGTGACCCTAATTGCAGCAACCCCACCCCCCCCCACCCCCAAAAAGAAAAGACAGTTGATGTGTCGTTCATGTTAGGACATCACAGCTTGTGCATCATCAAAATAAAATGTGGAACTTTTGTAATCTCAGTGATGGAACAATCACCTATCAAGATAGGAATCGACAAATCTTTTATATTTGGAATATATATTTCCCACATTTTTAGTTAGCAGGGGCAGACTGAGAAATAAATTGATACTGGCTCGGTGATCAGGGTGGTGGGGGGGGTGAGTGGGGTCGGAAAGCCCATATAGCACCTCGGATGAAACTGGTACCTATTGCACTTCAGTGCCTTGGACAGTGCAGCACGACCGTTTCCGAGTCGGTCAAACGGTAAGGGCCTAATCATGATGGTCGTCTAACTCACCTGCAACCAATCACTTTGGGCGTCTCTCCGGGGGCTTTGCATTCTGATTCTACTCTCAAGGAATTGACGTGGTTGATTGATAGGACGGTGGC